>BOSO01014177.1:0-19497 GCA_018403395.1 Gorsachius goisagi | reverse complement strand
CCCTTCCCTTCCCCTTCCCTTCCCCTTCCCTTCCCCTTCCCCTTCTCTTTCTCCTTCCTTTTCCTTTTCCTTTTCTTTTCCCTTTTCCTTTTCCTTTCCCTTTCCCTTTTCCTTTTCCCTCCAAAGCCACATCCCCATTCCCCCTTGCTCAGCTCCGCTCAAGTTCAGCGCCTCCCCCGCGCCCCTCCGCGGGCCTGCGCGGGGGCCAGGGTCCCTCCCCACTCCCTCCCCAGCCGCAGCCGGGCGCCGGGGGCGCGGAGCCCCGCAGCCCCTTTACGCGGGCGCGGAACCCCGGCCGCGGGGCGGGGGGCGCGGAGCCGGTGCGCGCCCGCGGAGCCAGCACGGCGGCTGGCGGGGAGCGGCGCCGCCTCCCCGGGCCGGCTCCGCCGCCGCTGCCCGGGCCCCGCCCGCAGAACTCGCCGGATTTGCCGCCGCGCTCCGCGCCGGGGGTCCGTCCCCTCCGCGCCTCGGTGAGGAACCCATCCAAGCCCCTACCAATTTATTTTAAACCGCATTAAACCCATTTACCTCGGCTGGGCAGAAAGCTGGGGTTTAATTCATTGAATATGCATGCGAAAAGTTTAACGGCGGTAGCAGCCAGGGGTTCAAAATTGCGAAGTTAAATATTTGTTTTTAATTTTCTGGCTCAAAAATTTTAACTAGCAGGCAGGATTCCCGCCGCTCTAATGTGCTTGCATAAATGGCTTTGTTATTACGACTTCCCTGCTAAAACAACATTTGCTTCTCGTCCTGACACCCCGTGTTGGGCAGCCGGTGTTGGGCAGCCGGGCGGGCGGGCGGGATCTGCCAGCTCCGATGGAAAAGCGGAGCTGAGCCCGGCCGCCGCGCCCTGCCCGCGCCCCGCGCAAAATTAACAAAACCGTGGCAGTCCTATTAGTTTTTAATTAGATTTTCTGATTGTGGACCTGTTTAAAGGACAAGATTGCATGTTTATGGAGGGAGATTTCCTCAGGAGTCTATTTGATTAAACGTATTTACAAGAACTCCGGTGTTTAACCATTGTCCCATGGAGGGGACGGTTTAATGAAAGTGTGATTTTGAGACGGGAAAAAGTTGCAGGGAACCGCGCGCTCCAGCCTGCCCCAGGCTTATTTAATTATTTTATTTTATTTTATTTTATTTTATTTATTTTATTTTATTTTATTTTATATCTTACTGTATCTTCTTTTATTTTACCTTCTTCCATTCCCTTCAGACGTTACAACCAATAAACCACCGAACCCGGGGCCGGGGCCCCTACCGCCAGACAAAAGGGTCTTTTGTGGCCCGATCCCCGCGGACGGGAGCCTCCGGGCCCCACGGAACGACAGCGCGGAGCAGGGGCTGAAGCTGCGCACCCGCGCTCCGCGCCCTCGGCCGCACCGCGGCCCCTCCGCGGGCGCTGGGGGCCGCCGCCTGCCCCGAGCCTGGGGGTGCCGCTCCCCGGGGCGGGAGGGCACAAAGCCCTTTTCTCCGCAGCGGCTGGGGGATTTATTTTTATTTTTATTTATTTTTAAAATTTTTATCCTTTTTTTTGTGGCGCCGTTTTTCGTTAGGGTCCGTTTCCGTGTCCCTCCCGCTCCCCCCCCCCCCCCGCCACCGCGGAAAGGCCGCTCCCGGCCGCGCAGCCGCGTCCCCCGCCCAGTGCCGCGGGCCGGCGGGGGTGCGGAGCGGGGGGAACGGGGGTGCGGGGTTGCGAGGGAGCGGGGTTGCGAGGGAGCGGGGTTGCGAGGGTGCAGGGGTACGGGGGCGGCGGGGGTACGGGGCAACGGGGAGGGGGTGCGGGGGCAGCGGGGGTGCGCGGCAACGGGGGGTACGGGGGGAGCGGGACAAGGGGAGCGGGGGTGCGGGGGGAACAGGGGTGCGGAGCGGGGGAAGTGGGGGTGCGGGGCTCACCGCCTGCCCCAACGGCCCGGAGCCGGGCAGCGGAGGCCCTGGGGTACACCCGCTCTTCCTCCTTCTCCTCCTCCTCCTCCCCCTGCTCTCGGGGCAGCAGCCGGGCGGGCGTACCCAGCCCCCGGGGCCGCCCGCACTCCTCGACGGTGCCGGGGTGGGGCAGGTCCTGCCAGGGGTGGAGGGGAGGAATCACCCCGATTCCCGCTCCCTGGCACCCCGACCCTGACCTCCCCACCCATTTAGTTTTTAATCCCCCCCCAGATGTATAATTCCACCAAGGAGAAGACTTTAGGTAGGAGGTTTTTTTGGGGGGTGGGGTGAGGAAGGCTCCATCCGAAAACACATTTCCCTTTTTGTCTTGCCTATTAGATATAATTTAACATAAAACGCCTGTTATAATTACTGATTATACAAGGGGTCCCTTGTTTTCGCAAGCTACTAACAGGATTATCTAACAAGTGCTAGATTTCAAATTAACCATAAACATGACATCGGATTCATTTTGCTGTGCGAGAAAGGAGGGAAGGAGTGGATTTGGGGCTGGGGGATAGGGTGGTCCCGGGAGCGTTGTGCCCAGCATGGCTTCCCCCTTGCCCAAGCTGGGCACACTGGGCAGAAGCATCGCCCCTGCAGGTATTATTGTAATTATAAAAATATGTATACAAAATTGAAAAAAATATATGAAAGCATTCTAAATTGCCATCTCGGGGGGTTTGGAGTGGCCTGATCCATCCTGGGGCAGAGGAGCAGCTCAGCCTCCTGCCCGCTGCCTTTGCCTGGCCACGGGAAAGGGAGGGCTATAAAAAAACCTATTAGAGATGAGTTAATTAATGGTAATTGGAAAAGGGACCTCCCCTACGTAAAATCATCTTAAAAGAGCATTTAAATATAATCTGAGAAAAAAAAACCTTCACACAACACCATAATGAAGCTTTTGAGTGAAAGACCTTGGTTTTACTGCTGAAGGGAGTGGGGAAGAGGGAAGCCCCCGTACCCCAGCCCTGGCCTGGCTCCTGCCAGATCCTCGCAGGTTGCCCGGGTGAAGCCTCCTGGTCTAGACGAAACCTGCCTGCCTGGCCACCCCTGGTTGCAGCCCCAGTTTTCCTTCTGCGTGGAAAAGGGCTTTGCGTGGGGACGGGAGGAGCTGGAGGGGCTCAGCCCCCAGCGCAGGCTCCTGGGGATGCTGCTGGGGTCTGGGGTCCCTGCCCTCCCTGCCGGCAGTGCCGCTCCTCCCCTCCTTCCCATCCTTCTACCAGAGCTTCAGCTCTTCAGGCCTGGTGGAAAGTATATCCTTCTAATGAGTCAAATAATTTTGGACACGAGAAATTTCCCCCCTCTCCTTTGTAATTAGAGCTGGCCGCGTGTCTAAAATGATCTGCTTTCCGGAGGGAAACAATAATTGAATTGTTGGGTGTCTCCCGAGCTTTTCAGGGCTCCGGGAAGGCTGCAAGGGAAGCTGAGCCGTTCTCTTGTTAGCGTCTGCAATAAGAGCGAGACACCCTAGAATTCAATTACGCGACTCCTCCAGGAACCATTATAATTATAACGTCAAGTTGTTTTTTAAAATTTCATAATTACGTTTTAGGATCCTTACGTGGATGTTTGGGAACGTGCCTGCCCGGCCCCGGTCCCCCCACGCGCACCCTCCTTTGCCGCAGCCTCTTCCCTACCCGTGCTTCAGTGCCATCCCACCCCCTGCACCCAGGGGTGCCCGGGGTGCCCTCCCTCTCCATCCCTGTCCCTGGCACCCACGCCACGGACCTGCTGAGCCCTTCTCTGCCCCGTGCTGCCGGACGCCCCTCCCGAGCGCCCTGCCACAGCGTCATGGCACAGGCTGTGAAGGGGCTGGTGACGTGTCCCCGTGTCAGATCTGTTCAACCCATCCGATTTCTCTGCCTGCAAAATCGATTCCCACGCACGCCTATTCTTGAAGAAAATCAGGAAGAAGCAGATCGGAGTCACCAGTTACCGACAATTTTGCATTCAGCCAGCTAGAAATAGGTGCCCAATGTCATTCTCCCTTCAGCGGCACCAGAGGGGTGAGATTTGGGGCGGTGCTGGGGGACCCTAGGAGTGGGGTACTCAATATCAGCACTGCCGGTGCTCAGGCTGGCATCTTCACCTTCCAAAATGCAAACATAAAATACCAAAAAACTCTCCCGTTCCTTTTACAGGTGGAAATTAAAAGCTCAGAAGGGCTTGATGTGCCACTGGTGATGCCTTGCAAGCTAGGGCTGGGAGCGGCATCATGTTTGGGTGGCGGCTGAGATGTTTTCAGGCTCTATTCAGAAAAATGGATCAGACTGCTCATATTTTACATTCCTGCTGAAACGAGAGAGCTGTGGCTCCTGTCTTGCCACAAAACCCTTGTTCAGTGCTGCTTCTTGTCCCTGCCCTCACCATGTGCCTGTTGCAGACCCCCCGTGTCCTCCTGGACACGTGCCCTAGGATGTCCCTGCCCAGGAACTGCCTGGCCAGGTACTCATCTGTGCAGAGACCAACCCTGGGCTGAGAGGTACCAGGGATGGATGGAGATCTTCCAGCTGTACAGCGCTGTTTGAAGGCGTTTAGTGAAGGAGCTTCTTCTGCAAGGTAGGAAAGAGGAAACTGAGAGAAAGCACAACATGACAGAAGAGCGAGAAGGCCAAATGGAGGGAAGGCGGAAGAATCATTAGCTGCTTCTCCCGTGAAATGGTGAGCAGAAAAGCGAAGCTCGGGCAGACACAGAGCACAGGCACTGCAGCACAACCTGTTTTCCAGGCATGTGCTAAAATCCCAGCATCCTGCTGTCAAAAGAATCCAGCGCATCCCAGTTTGGCTCTCCTTGATGGAGCTGAATGAGACCTGAGAACATTCCTGAGTTTCATCCAGCCCAGTTTCAAGTGTCAAAGTGGGGAGAGAGTCCAGCTCAGACTGCGGTGCAGACACTTTCCGCAGAGCTCCTTGCCAGGGTGGATCAGGTCTCCCCAGAGATGTGCACGGAGGAGTTTGCTGTATGTTGGCCGTGCCATTTTTCTGTAGAGGGAGAAACCTGACCATGCCTTCAGCTCCCCATACCCAGCACAGAGCCATGATGTGCAGGGCTGGGCGCAGCAGGAGCAGGCAGGCCTGACGTTCTCCCACCCTACCCCATGGCCATTGCCCAGGAGGTGAGACAGCCCCAGGCAGAGAGAGATCGAAATGAATCCTGGTAAACGCTGATCAGCACCGAGACACAGGTGCCACCAGAATAACCTCGCTTTGACAGCGTGACTTGCACTCAGCTGTTCCAACCAACTTCTCCGGAGCCTGCACCCAGGTCCTGAGGAGGCTGGTGCACACCGTTGGCTTTATGGACCTCCATCACTGACCAACCGAGGCGCAGAAGGTGAAGAGCGTGTCTTGGTCTTTGCAGGTCAGAGCCCCACGTAACAGTTGCGGCACTGGGACGGGAGAGCGGAGAGGAATACGCAATGACTGTGCTGATCTCAGACTGGGAATAGACTCACTTTTCATTCTCTCAGACAAGCAATTAGAGCCGTCTCCCCAAGCAGTTCCCACCCAGCAAGGAGTTCCAAAATATGAAAATTCTTCCCTTTCATATTATTTTCCAGATGTTCAGTCTTCACTTCCCTTTATTAATGCTTCTTTTGCCAGGGTGACTCATTTAACAATTAGCTTAGGCATAGGGTGCAGCAGCTGTTACAGATATTACCTGTGCCTCTAAGGCAAAGCTTCTTACCATTGTTTTTTATCCATCTCTCCTTTCCTTCTAGGCCTTTAATAACGTGTAAAAATATCTTTAAATTAATGGGAAGCTCTGATTCCTCAACCAGGTCAACAGATGGCTCATTTGGACCTGCCTTCAATTAAGCAGGTGGAACATGCCCAAGGAGCAGGCAGGCAAATGCAGCTGTTCTTTCCCCAAGTCCCACCACAGATCTGATGGGAAGGACTCATTCGCCGGCTCCTGCGTGAGGCTACTTGTTCTACCAACCTCATAACTTTGCGTTCAAACTTCCCTCACCCAGCTGCACCTTCCAGGAGATTGCTTCTTCTCATGACCATGAGCTGTGAGTATGATGATGCTGACCTATCTGTGCTTGTTGGCTTCAGGGTCTACTTCCAGTGTTGGGCAAAATCCCCAAACTCCAGTATTTCTCAGCTTAAACACTGATCGACATCTCTGGTTCACATATTAGTTGACATTGAGGGTGGGGTTCAAAACTTGAACCTAGTGCCAGCTGAGATGTCCACATCATCTGTGCAGCCTCCAGCTGCTGCTCTTGGCTATGGGCCTCCCGTGCCCAATCTATCAGCCCCACAGGGACGCCTTGAATACCCTGGGCTGTCTAAAATAATGGTAGATGCTTGTGTTTTGCAAAGGGGTCCCACCAAGAGAAGCACTGATCCTCAGGTGGTATTGTCAAGTCTGTGTTCAGTAAGGACTCATTTGTACCATGGAAGGACTCTCATCCCAGCAGCACTGTTTGGGTAAAGATGAAGTAAAAACTAAGCAACGACATCAGGATCTGCTCTGGTGATACCAAGTGCTTTCTTTGAATGAAAAGAAAAAATCTGATTACAAACCTAAGTTAAAATCATCGGGGCTGTCAGATACCGTGACTATCTTCTTCCACTTGCAGCTGCTAACTCTTACTTCTGCGTGGCTCTTTTCCTGATGTTTTTATTCACTTTCACTCATCTTGTTCCAAGATATCCCTAGCCAGGTGCTTGGGAGGTGACCCACAGGAGGTTTGGTGGGAGGATTACTCAATGGCGGACCTCCAGCCCTGAGCCATGATGGCCACTGCTGCTCCGCTATGGCTGTTGCTCCCTTTGGCGAGGAGAATTCCAGACTTGAAGCTGTGTGTGATGCTCAGTGCATCTCCAGTCCCACTGACTTCACCTATGATAACAGCTCATGTCCTTTGGCTTGGAATCCTTTCTGGGATGAGGACTTCACTGACTGTACTGTCTGGGTGCTTCAGTAAGGCAAAGAAAAACGTTCAAAACCAGAGCTTGCAAAGAAGTTCATTGCTGTGGAGTTCTGCATGGAAATGAATGAACTCTGCTGGTCTGGACAAGACCCCTGTTGCACAAGAGAGCCCTTGAAGATTTGATTTCTGCCCTGTTTACTTTGCTAATGCTGGGTATGTCGGCAGGGTGTGTATTCCAGGTGATTCTTCCTTAGCTCAAGCTCTGCACCTCTGTTAGATTCACAGAGATTTCTGGGCTACGCTGTTTGATCCTTGCAGGGCAAAAATTGGAGTGGGCTTGCGCGATGCTGGATGGGATGTGTTGCACCTCCTTCCTACACCAGCTCGCTTCACCTCTTCTACCAGCCCAGCAGAGGCAATTTCCTGGAGAAACCAGAGCCTGTTGCTCAGCCCACCAGCATGGCTCCATGTGGTGGCCAGGCCCCTATATTACGGAGTCCTGGTGCAAGAGCTCAACAGCACAGGCCCCCTGCCAGCTGCACACCAGGAATGACCAGGAATCACAGACAAGTTTTCTTGCTTTGGGATGACATCAGGTTCAAATTAAACCTAGCATTAAATTCAACAGTAGCTTGTTGTTTTAGAAAGCTGCAACAGCGCAATAGGTGCTGGTATTAAAAACCGAATGATGGCTGGTAGGCTTCAGAGTTAACACACAGCCTGAGGTGCCCCATCTCCAAGAGCGGCTGTCTGAAATCGCGGCACTCTCCAGTACAACACGGCAGCTCCACAGCTGGCACTGCAAAGCGGCTCTTCTGAGCAGAATAGGTGAGAAAAATTTGGGGTAGTTTTTCTGGTTTGTTTTTTTTTTTTTTTTTTTTATGTTCATTTCATCTTCTGAAATGCAACTGTCAGAACAAGGCAGAGATTCTGCAGAACACCCCGGCTCCCTGACTGCTCCCCCAGGCACCCAGGTGAGGGGTGTGGGTCCTTCCAGCAAGCTGACTTCTTTATCATGGAAAGAGGTTCAGAGACAGGCAGGAAAAGAGGGTGCAGGGGGGAAGCCTTAAACAAGCAGAGAGTGAAGTCTGAGAATGCAAAAGTCCATACAGCAGACTGCAGATCCAGCACAGGTCGCTGCTCATGCCGTTGGGGCAGCGAGGATGAAGTCTGAAGGGCGATGAAGCTGGTGTTGAGCCTGGAGGAGGCTGTTTAACCGAGAAGGGGTGTGAAGGAAGAAGAAAGTAATTAACTCTGAGCCGGGAAATAAAAGATTGATGAGGGTGGCAAGCGAGCAAGGAGATGCTTAGTAAAAATGATCAGGAATTTTTTGAAAAATCTTTTTTTGGCAAAAAAAATGCTGATTTATCAAAATAAAAGATAATTCCTAAACCAACACATTCTTAGGAATTTCCGTAACATGAAAAATAACTAGCAAAAAAGTTTGGAAATTGAAATGGCTCATCCCATTTTTATAAAAAAGCATGGTTTAGATTTTCGAATTGGTAAAACATTGTACTGTTAAACAACTTGGACCACTTTTCAAAGGCCAGAATCAAACCAACACATTTGGAGATGGTACAAGTGTTTCAGTCGGCCCAAACTTTGTGCTCAGGGGTCTTGCCTTCATTAAAAAAAAAATGGGGGCGTGTGTTCTGGTCTTGTTTTTTGCTGCAGTCAGGGGCAGATCTCCTTCAGCCACCTCTGGTGGAAGACTTTTGTCGTCACTGGAAGACATGAGCAGACAGTGCCGCATTTGGGCAGTTGCCCTCACATTCATGCCAGCCTGTGGCATCAAGAAGCAACGTGAACCCACAAAACCCCACATCATGGGCCAGACCAATGGATTTCAAGTGATGAGCTGAGAAGCACCCTGACGTGTCCAGGAAAACCCAAACCTCAGTGACCTCTCTCAGTGATCTCACCATCTCCCGCTCCTAAATGACTTCTGTTTGTAACATAACATCTCCTTTGTGTCCAAGCCCCAGGTTTAGGAGTCTTCCCCCTAAAAAAGGGATCACGACCCCCTTATTCAATCCTGTGTGTCCCAGCAATTCTTTGGTGATGGGTAGGAAAGGCTGCAGGTATTGCAGGTATTGCTGCTGGGTATGTTCCCAGTTGGCTGTGGGCCTTTCTGCACTGCAGGATAAAGCCCTCTCCAAGCTGTGGTTGTCCCAAGTCAGCTTCTGCAATGCAGGAGCATGTGATTTTCTGCCTGGCGGTAAACCGGAAAGAAAGGGTGGAAAAAATTTCCCTCTCCTCCGTCCTCCCCAGCAAAATGCAGGCCAGCTGTAATTCATTCTGTGACTATTACAGTTCTTGCAGTCTGAGCCCCTCAGGTGATTTTGACCAGTTAGAAAAAAAATAATCAACATCAGCCCAAACAATACTCAACATCTATTGCTTTTGGGAAGAGGAAGCTTGGAGCACCCCCAGAGCAGCTCCAGTAGCTGGCCTCCCTTTCCCAGCTCCAAGCCACACCAGGCTGGCCCAAGAGATATTCAGCTGGCCACCACAGGGCAGTGCTGGAGCCACTGACCCGGTAGAAAACGCTGTAGCTGTGTTTGATTTCTGTGCAAAAATGCAGATTTGTAACTGGTATTTTAACCCCTGGGAAATATAGCAAGTTGGTGTAATCTCTGTAGCCCTTGTCTGATATTCAATATAACAGCACTCAAACTATTTAATACCCAGCCATGACTTACTATAGTAGAAAAAACATGATTTTCAGATAGAGAAAAACTTTACCTAAAGCAAAACTCATGTGAGCTTTGACCACAGCGGGCATTATTTATAGAAATTATAAGTACTTTGTATTCTGTCTTTGAAAGTTAACCAGATCAGGCTGGTAGCATCATCACAACCTACAAACTTTCTTACCACGCAGAGAGGCACAAGGACTGAGGTTTTATTGCATGTATAATTCACCTGTCCCCAGCTGTAGCCCACGAAGACAGAATACCATCACTGCATAACAGGAGGATTCGAATGCAGGGGAAGGACTCCAAACTAGGTATGGGGCAACTCATGTGGTATTTCACTGCTCAGGGAAATCCCCATCACCTATAGGTACCTTTCTTGTGCTTTTAGCTGGAAGAACTGGTGATCACCCAAGACCTCTCACATACTTCCAAGATACTGCCCTCAATGATCTCATATTAAAGTACGCTTTGTTCAGTTAGTCCAGCATGTAATGCTTTGTTCTCATGAATTTTGGAGCTACTCTGATGTGCAGTAAGGCAACTGAGACTTAATTTCATTATTCATCTCAATATGTTCCTGTTGTATTCAGGGAGCAGACTATGGGCCCTCCTGTGGCTAATTTAGCACCTGCAAATCCCCATGCTTAAAACCAAAGGCTGAATAACCTCCTGAATGAATTGGCAGGAACTATGCACAGGTCAAATCATCATTCTTGCTGGGAAGACTTTTTTCTGTAGAAACTTTGTATACATTTTTCTGTCTGAAAAGGAGACCACCATGTCCTAGTTCTTTAAGACCAGGCTGTATCCCACTTTTTTTTTTTTTATAATATATATTTTTAATTTCTTTTGAGAAAATCTGAGCAGAATTTGAGGGAAAGCAATGTACCTGGAGGATCTGGGCCATCCTCAGACTGGAGCTGTTAACAGCTACCTCCTCAGCTGCCATGGAGCATGAGCTGAAGTTAAGCAAGCACAGGCTATTTAAGTTAAAATAGTTAAGAAGTTCCTAATGAAGCCTTCACCTAAGCTGACAGAGTCTGCCCTGGTATGGATGAAGATTCATCAAAAAGCCATTCTACTGTTTCCACCACAAACATAGCAGCTTCTGGAAGTCTGAAATAAATATTTAAGTGCAGTAAAATTGAAGACTTTTTGTCTAAATTGGCAAGATGCTATCTTCCCTAAATCAGATGGTACAACAGTTTTAGAATTGCTTGGCCTTATCAGCTGTGCTTACTCATTCTTACTGTTTGCACTTTAAGATGCTTCAGAGTTTAGTAGTCATTACTGCAGATAACCAAGCCTCAATAGGAATTTGCATGTTTACCCTGCCCCCTCCGTATTTTGTTTCAAATTATGAATTTCAGTGTCTTGGAAGACAACGCTAGTAAGATTCTATACCTTAAGTCATGTAACCATAACATATGCTTAGGCGCTTTCTTGGCACAATAGCAAGACTGGTTTTCTTCAACTGTGTAATGCAAGCTGGAAACCCCTCTAAAAGCTGATCTCCAAATTCAGTTTAGGTTTTTTTTTAAACCACCGAGTATACATGACTTAATATTTGTTATGCAACCATAAAAACTGTCCTTTTCAAGAAAGATTCCTGCATAATGTGCATACAGAGAACCCAAGGCAAACATGACTTGATCTTAAAACTTTAATAGTAAAAAAAGTGTAAAACCAAACACACCGCTGAAAACTTATCAGTAAGAATGAGAATTTTAAGTGTTCAAATTCAGAATAGTGCAAATTTTCTTCACTCCACTCCTGCCTCTTCCAAACTTAAATCACTTTGGTTAAGATACTCAGAAGTATTGGCAAAAAATGAACTTTTGACTTACATTTTTGGCTGCATTATTTCTAACACATAAAGATTTAATTTCAGTCTTTACAAATAAATCTTAAATACTTCTCTATCAATCAAACAGCTGTAGAGATCACTGTCACCTTTACTTACATCTGGTTTTATAGCGTTTTGAAATTGGTTTCAAGATGATTACAAAACTGTCTCCCCAGAGGGTAGCATACTTCTTAAAAGAGCTGAGCTGATCCAGTCCCAATCCGAGGACCTAATTTCTTCAAGTAGTCCTATAAAATGGGATTATTTAGGTTTTAAACATTTGAGGAAGGATCTTGTACCAATGAAATTACGCTTGATTTATACCAAAGGAGGATTAGAATTGGGGTCCACTCTGTAATACACACTTTGTGCTAAACTTTTCCTGCTACAAAAAAGCACAAGCAGCAGTTATAGCATTCCCTTAGAAGAGTGAAAACAGCCAGAACACTGCTACCTTGCCTCAACATCTTTTTTGATGGGTCTGTCTTTAACCACTGCCTCTAACTATATGTGAAGCCATGTAAGATTGGAAATGAACACAAAAATAATTGCATAATACAAAAAGGCAAATCCATAAAAGTTTACAAGTACACCATAACCACAAAATCGGAGTATTTCTAAAAATTTGGGTTCAATGAAAGACACAACAAAACTAGCTTTACTAGTTAAATAAATTATTGCTCCATTTGACTCCATGCAGCATTGAAATGAACTCAGAACCCTTTTCTCTTTAATCTCTCATAAGAAATGATCGATACTGAAGAGAACATGAGGCTCAGATTTACTGTACATTGCACTTCAACTTTTAAGACCTAATACTTGCTATTTAGGTCTCCTGTGGTCTAAGCTATCAAAATGAATACATTGTGCTCACCAGAACTAAGTATTAAGAAACACCAAATGTTTAATGTAGTGACATAAGCACTTTTTTTTTTTTCTTTTAAGAAGGCAATCACAGATTGCAAGTTCTATAGGGTCGTGAAAAAACAAGTAGTGATCCCCTTCAGAAACTTAACTGAGAAAACAAGCTGTTCGCTATTCTTCACATACAGTTTAAATCACATTTGAGGCCTGCTTCTGTTTCCAATCATTTCAGTCAAAACCCTGACTCAAACAGAAGCAAGATCGAGGACAACTCCAGGAGGAAACTGCAGATCTAAAGAGTTGGGGGCACATACTCAGTGGCCAAGCAATGGCCTGCAATGCACGTTTTTTTTCAGTGACACCAGACATTTAAGATACCTAAGACCTCCTTCAGTGAGATAGTGAAGCATACATCTCATATTAAGCAGGAGTACTCACACACACTTAGATTTCTTACTGAATTGGGGCCAGGAGTTGATTCTTGCAAATCTGACTGCAAGGTTCAGAAGTAATGAAATTTCCAGTCAGAATTTCCTGATAAAGTTCATGTTAGAACAAGATTGTCTCTAGTGTTCACCTATCATACTGAAGTAATTCAGAAATTCCAAACTAAGTGACTTCCAACCTTTTGTCCCTCCAACCTGCTCCACCCTCAAAGACAGAAACTTAATGCAGCTTTACAAGTAAGGGCACAATTCCTTCATAAGTCTCCTAAAAGCATTAGTGCAATGCCTTTAATCTGTTTCGATCACTCTTATTTTTAAATAACCCTATTTTTTAAAGATTTGGATAAATACTATTCCTATTAAACCATACTTCATCATTGTTAAGCACCATCGATCTACTTCCTTTGGGCACTGATACAAGAGCTTGTAATTAAATTTCAGTTTCAAGGCTTTAAAATACGGCAGCTGCTTCAATAACTTACACTGGAATCTAATACTTGGAAAACTGCCACTTTGCCTGAACAGTTGTATGCAACTTGGTGTTAAACTCTTCCAGAGAACAGCCATACCCAAATGCTTATGCAGTAAATCAGGGTAAGATTTCAAGATAAGCAGTTAATTTCACTTGGCTATTCTAAGAGTGGATTAATATTTTTTCCACAAGTCATTTGTGCAGTGAGCCCATAAAGAGATTATTTTTTTCTAAATAATCTTCAATTTAAACCAGGAACGCATCTTCGTAACGTTGCTTTCACACTGGTACCGTGCTCTCTTCTTCAAAGATTTAGTCATTGTGTGGTTTCTCTGGAATACCCTATGGATAAAACACAAACATGTTCTATTTTAATGCTATCTGATAAGTGACTACATTATGCAATATTTTCAATGATTAAATAGTCAACTAGCTTCAGGTAGTCTGACAATGACTGAGCAGACATGGCTTCTTATGGAAGCTCAACACGGATGTGCCCCTTAACTGTGGACAAAAGAGTCACTCTGGGTCTGCGCTGCCTCAGTTAGTGCATCTGATAAATCCATCTACCAATCACACTGCTTTTTACAAGACTGTCAGCTTTCTTCCCTATCTCAGTTTATTTCTTAGCAGAAGGTACACAGTGATTCACTTAACAGGCATTAATTCTGGTTTGTTGTTTTTTTTTTTTTAAAAAGAAAAAAACAGCTCTCTTTCAAACTATCTTCAAGCATAAATTATTTATTTATCCAATCAAAGCCTGGTATCAGATAGACTTACTCATTTCCTCCCAAGTCCCTTTTCTAGTATGAAACCCCTTTAGTATGTCAGTGTAAGAAATTTAACTAACTTTTCTTTAAAACAAAGCTTGTAAATGTTCTCATTTCAGAACCAAAATGCCAATGTATTTGCAAGTACTGAATGTATTCAGTTCTACAGCCTCAAGCAGCGGCAAATAGGTATTTGTGAGGTCCAAGTGCTGAATACCACCCTAGTTTGCCAGATGCTGAGAATGATGGTTACAACTCCAAGTGAAGTGTGGCCTCCCATTTAACCCAGCTGAGGAGCACTGAGCAACTTCAGGTGCCATAATGAGCAGTGAGAGCTGATGGCAGCAGCAGCACCTTCACCTTTTCTTTTGAAATCAAGCTATTAAAGAAATGTTGGATTTCACTCTCAAGCTGATAGCAAAAAAAAAAAAAAATTCCAACACCCAAACAAATCCCCAAACCCTCTGCTAACAGCAGGTTTGATTAAAGGTAATACTGCACTTGGGTTACTGCATGTAAGGTCACTTGAAGTCCAGTGACTGAAAAGCAGCAAGCAGCTCCCACTTAATGTTTCTCAGGATGGGAGGGGATGTCGCAGGGACACTTCTCATTTCTTTTCTAACTGCAACAGCTAGGCAGGGGCTGAGGAAGAAGCAAGGCAATTTTGCTTCACTAGAGTATTTTCCACAGGTGCCACCTTCTCCTCTAGACAGGCCCAGAACTGTCTACTACTTGATCTGCAACTGTCACATGCAGCCAAACAGCCCAGGGACTACAGGAGAATACAGCTACAAAAGTAACCAATTTATTCTGGTTTTGCTTAAAAAAATGGAACATTCCATCTTCTTGCCACATTCACAATGGCTGACAAAACAGACTGATGCTTTGGGGCCATCTCTATAGAAGAAAGACATAGTAGACTGAATGCTGCCATTCTGTTTTACAAGTGGAATTCTTTGAATTTCCAGCACTGAATGCTTCCCAGTGACTTGCATGAGTGTTCCTATGAAAATGTTGGGCTTCTCCAAGTTTTTCCAGACTAAGCAATGGTAATGTTAAACATGAGAGGATACTTCTAGATAACCAGAATAGAATGCTTTGCCTTGCCACCTTCCTTCTTTATTTGTATGGAAGGTAACAATATTAACAGGAAAGTTGCAAGCAGGAGCCAATCTGATTTTAACTATATTCAGGTGACATGCTAGGTGAAAAGAAGTCAAAGAAAAAAAAAAAAAAGTCCTATGTGCCTAAATTTATTTTAGCTCTTTCTTCTTTAAAGCTGACTTCCTTTGCTTTCTAACATAAGCAGCACAGCAAGTTGAAGTAATGCATGTGCCAAT
The DNA here is from genome assembly GCA_018403395.1 of Gorsachius goisagi. NCBI lineage: Eukaryota > Metazoa > Chordata > Aves > Pelecaniformes > Ardeidae > Gorsachius > Gorsachius goisagi. The sequence goes on along the minus strand of BOSO01014177.1, from coordinate 4,242 downwards.
GTGAAATACAGAACTGTAGCATATAACTGACTATAATTTTATTCTGAAACTCTTCTTGCAGTAGCAAAGCTTAAATAAAACTAGTATTAATATATCCTTTTCACTTGATGTGAGTGGCAAATTTAAAGAGAGACATTACACGCTCTCTTCCCCCCATACATACAGTCCTAAGAAAAATGACATGCAGATAGTATGCACCACTGGGATTTGAAGGGGGAGTAGAGAGCTTGTATTTTAAAGAACCTCAGAGCAAACTAAAACTGACTGTGAAGTTAAGGTTGTGACCATGGTCCCGGGAAATCTGCAACTTGGTATCAAGTCAAGAAAAAACTCTCAAGAACAGGAGTAGATTTGCCCCATGCTTTTTTTTTTTTAATCAACCTTTTCTACAAGAGGCTACTGTTAATTTAGTGTAACTGAGAATCTTTAATGTTAGCGTGTGGTGGTCAAGCAACACAGCTCTCTTCCCCAGCTTGTCTGTGAGCCTGTCTACCCGCAGCATCAAGTTCAAACCATCCACATAAGGAGTACAGTAGCATCCATCCACAGGGTTAGCAAGGCTAGGCAGAAGAGAGGGAAAGCCTGTTCCAGGAAAGACAGCTACCTTTAGACTAGCTGTCTTACTCATTTGTGGTTCAGTGCCAAAAAGCAGCTCTCCCCCTTACTAAACAGTTGAGAAACTAATATTTCAGGAACTCCCAAGTCTACAAACGCCCTTCCTTCAGTAAAAATTAAAGGTTCATAAGCCACAGTGGCCTTAGAGAAGTTAAATGCTTGAAGGAGGTTTGCCAGGTAAAGGACTTACTCAGCAAATAAGATAGAAGTTAAATCAATACAGTATTAATTATTACTATCCAGCAGCATCACAACTTTTTTCACAACCAAGCCTTAGGCTGATGTGCAAGCATACAGTCACATTTACTCTTAAGTACTCTACTTAAGAAATAATTACTTAAGAACCTAGCAAATGAGATGATTGATAGTAATTCATACTACATTATCCCATATATGGAGCGATAATTGAACTACATCTTAAGTGACCAGAAAGAGCATATTTGATCCTAGAGAGGTGGAATTTAATGCTATATAGGTACGCTTCCTTTAATCTACATAAGAAAAATGTTTTACTGCATAGTTAGAGAAAGCCCATCTGTGTCTCAGTTTTCTAGCCACCTTCAATGTTAATTCAAAGTACTGACAGAGCAGGAGTGATTAAGATTCTCATGAGAAGCGGCATACGGATTCCAGTCTTATTTAGGCTGTTGCTGGAAAAAGTTAAATACAGAAGATACTCAAACACTAAGACACTCTACTGGCAACACAGGTTGTACACTTACACTTCAACTCCTGGGAAGATATCTATTTATCTCCGTCAATTTGAGAGTCATACCCTTAAAGGCATAGTTTGTTCCTGGAGTAACAACAATGGAAGGTATTTGGAATGTTAAAGGAAATGCTAATTATACAGTAATTACCATAGCCAGTTGGCGTCCTATGTTTCCTACAGTCACACCTCCTGAGAAAAATATACATGGAAGCCAAGAACGGATGTAAAGAAAATCTGGGGATGTATACCTAGTAAACAAAAGGAAATAAGTTAGAGACAAGGTATTATCATCACCTTACATACTTTTATCATCACCTTACATACTTTTAACAAGACACTATAGAATTCTCTTCCCAGACCCAAACAAAAAACCATAGTAACATAGGAGAAGAAATAGGGAGACCGAATTAAGTCTGTTAACTTAATAAACTTGTAAAACCCTATGTCCCAGCAAAGGTTAGAAATTCTCTCTCCCGAGAGCCAGTTAATAATGTATCAAGCCAGCAGAAGTTCAGTTTGCTGAGTGGTTACCATTTCAACCTACATCCCAATTTGTCTGCTCACCACCCTTCACCCCCGGTTCTCAATCTGATAATTTGGAACAACTGGACAATTAGCTGCCTCACACAAACAAAATGCCTTATTATAAAGACATGCCAAATATGTTAATAACTAACTTCCAGTACATGGGCACCCCGGTTTTAGTTAAGAGAGTTGAAATAGTAATTTAAAAGCATAACTTACTGATAAACACCATTATATACAAGAAACTGGGTTATCAGAGTTGCTACAAAGGCTATTGTTATTCCAAGACCGAGACCACTTCTTGAACGATCAAACGTCCACCAAAGACCCAGTGATAAGGCTGCTAGAGTCAAGGACAGCTGGACATTGTTTGCAAAATCTAGTTTCTGGGAAAAGATGTTAAGGACAATCCTTTTAAGTCTGCAGATATCCTGCTGCTGAAACTGAACAAGGGAGAACTCAAACTGAAAGTGAGCATGATTCTGTATCTCTAAATACAACACATTAAGGATCTGGTTTTCAGACCTAACAAGGAGTCATAGCTCTTGCTGACTTTGACTGGAGTGTGAGTGCAAACACAACACCAATTTTCATCACACTGAGCATCTAAAGAATATACTATGTATTTAACGTTTATGGGTTTTTGTCTCAAGTAGCCTAAATCAGCAGGGATACTTGGGTCTTCTGCTCAAACCATCATTAGTTAACACAAAGAACACTCTTACTGAGCAGTTCAGTGTACCTCACTAGTTAATTGTGTTAAATATTAGATGTAGACAACATACAGATTAAAATAACATAACTCATACTTTTACACTTGCACGTAAAGCAGACATACTATGATGTCTATCCCTCCCCTCTCCCAGAACCCCCCCAACTACTTTTAAGTGAACTGTGTTATCTATCTTAAACTAACTACTGCAGGGTACTGCAGGTCTCACAGAAGTTTATGTCTCTGCCAGTAGAACCACCCTTACCTTTGTAATTCTCCCAGGTGAGAATGGGAGAGGCTGTTTCATGACAGACTAAGCACATCGAGCAACAACGTAAACTAGTTCAAGGATACAGCACTTGCATGATTAATGCCAACGAAAACTGCTATACATCGCATTACGCTGGCCCACTCTCTCTTGAATTTGTGCGGTTCCCCAAGGTGGCTGTCAATGCAGGGATACAGCAGGCCAACAACAGCTGCAAGAGAAGTAACACTACTTGTACTAATCATTATACAATGATTACTTAAATATTATTAAATATTAAGTTGGCAAATAAGTGCTTGACAAAGTAGTGAGGTCTTACCACACTACTGTAAGCCTGAGGAAGAAAAGACAATTATTACTCCCCACTTTAGAAAAAAGCTCCCCCCCAACAAGCAATATTCTGTTTGAACCTTTAAAGCAGAGGTATATATTGCAATATTAAGGTATCTGACTTCAAGCTCATTTTCTCCCATCAGCATCTCTCATTTGACATCTGGAGCAGATGCTTGCTTTGTACCAACAAATACCAAAATTAAAAGTTTAACTACACTGAGGAATGGAATATGCATTCATTACTCACATGCAGGGCAGACAGTTTTATGAACTCGAATGAGCTGTGAATCAGGCCCTGAATTAAGTATTTGCATGGACTCAAAAGTTTCTTGGCAGAGCTCCTTTCTTTCCTTCTGCTGGGCTCCAAGTCAGCCTATGCTGCCATCCAGATCAGATGAATTTTGATAGCAAACAGAAGCAGAGCTGGACTTAAAGAAGCACCCGCCATCAGTCATATTTACGTTCGGGAAAAATAACTACTCTTACTATTAACCAGACAAAGTTTTTATCCTCATATAGCATTTGTCCAGCCTTACCAGTCTGCAAACTGGTAGCAGAAGAAAAACATAGGCTAACAGAAAAACTATTAGCTCAGTTGCTATGACAAACACTAAATCAATTTCATTCTTCTAAGCCTTGCAACCCCATGTATTGTCACACACTCCAGGGCCAGACATGTTGCTTTAACTGTAACATGTATATTTGTTTCCTTTCGTAACCTTCCCCCTCCCCCCAAACTCCTAAAAGGAATAACTTCTAGGTTAAGAAGACTGCAAGACATACTGTTCTAAGAAAACCATGTGATCTGATGCTGAAACAGTTTCATTGTTCCAATGCCAGTAACCAGGACTTTTACCTTATGATAACAGCTAAATGCCAAAGCTTAATCCAACTGTGAAAGGACTATGAGAACACTCATTGGGGCATATTTTGTGGCAATCTCTTTTTACTATTTTTTACACAGTTTTATCATCCATTCAGGTTTATGGTTTATCATTCATACTCCCTTACTATGAGGTACAAATAGCACATGACAAGCTGGTGGACGACAAGCTGACCATGAGCCAGGAGTGTGCC
>BOSO01014176.1:63844-122555 GCA_018403395.1 Gorsachius goisagi | reverse complement strand
GCCGTCCGTCCCCCCGTCCCGCCGCTGGCTTTGGGCAGGAGCAGCGAGGGCTGGGGGAAGGTCCCCGTTACCCCTTGAGCTCCGTCCCCGGCTTTGCTGCCCTGTCGGTCTAGCCCAGGTGGCGTGGGAGGTTCCGGAACAGGACCACGGCTGCTCCAGAGGCCTGGGGGCGCGGAGGGCCGGAGCGTTATCTCCCTGCAGCGCATTCGGCACCTCCGGGCCCCACGCGAAACCCCGGCACGCGGCAGCAGCCGGAAAGCTTTTCCCAAGAGGAGGCAGAAGAGCAGCGTGCCCTTCGGCGCAGGGGAGAGGCAGGTTTCCCAGCCTGAAGCCAGCTCAGCAATCCGCTCTCACTCGCTCTGCAGAGCTTGGTTTGGATCGGGACCATCCCCTGTGCAATATATTTTAAATGGGGGGGGGGGTTTTCTCCCTTCCTTTGGGAAGCCATGCGAAACAGGAAGGTGAAATAGGGAGTCGGCGTGTCCCTCGTGCTGAGCAAACGGCCAACCTCGCGCTGTGTCGCGTGCGGCACGGTGTCGGGGCGGCCTCGCACCCCCGCGGTCCCCCCGGCGCAGTGGTGGGAGCCACAGACGCGGCCGTGCGAGCCCCTCGGCGGGAGGCCAGCCGAAACGGGGCTGTGGGCCTGGCTGAGCCGAGGGCAGCTCTGGGGCGTCACCGGGGGAGCCGCCTCCTCGCCTGGCTGCGCCCGGGGTTAACCCGGGAAAGGGGAAAGCGGCGTTCCCAAAAGAGCGTGGCAGCTTCTGGGTAGGTCTGGCCTTGAAGATCCTTTTTCATAGGCGTCAGAGCATGAGAAGAACGTCTCCTTTGTCAGACCGGCGTGTCCCAGCCTGCGCTGCTGCCCTTGATGTTCTGTTTCCATCTCACAACTCGCTGACTCAGAATTTGCGTTTGTGACCGTGCCCAAGCGCCCTGCTGCTGCCGCTGGGCCCTGGAAGCCGAAGGAGTTAAACTGCTTTCCAGTCGGCCTCTTCATGCTAATCCAGTCCCTTGGAGCTGGTCCAGCAGGCAGACACCTGGGCATTACTCGTGCATCTGACACCCCTAGAGAACCGCAGCCTTGATGAGCTTTATACACTCGCAGAGATCTTGGAAAAGAAAGGAGGCTTTTCCGTAGAAAATGGGTTTTCAGGGCCAGCTGAAGGACATGACGTTCAAGATCATTGCTTTAAAATAATTTCATCTGCAGTTAATGTGAAGCAAAGAAGAAAAGAAAACCCAAGACAATGAAAGGGTAATTAATTCTGGGGTTGACCTGCAATTGGAAAGGGCTGTGCCGTGAAGTGACCCGTCAGCAGCTTACACCCACACCGGCCCTTCCCACAAAACCCTTCTACAGACGGGACGCGGTGGCGCTTCACTGGGGTACCGTACCTTTGTGCTGCCCGAGCGTTACGGAGCCGCCTTGAATTCAGACCTTTCTGAGAGCGACGTCGCCAGGGGGTGCTCGGCGAGCCCTGGGGGCACAGGCATGGCCATGGCTGCAGCAAAGCTCTCTCCAGAGCCAACCCAGCTTGGCCTTGGCACGCAGCCGGCTGCCCCCCGAGCTCCTCCGAGAGGTGCTCCTTCGTCCTTGCGTCCTCCTTCCCTCCTGCTCCCCAAATAACCGTAACGCGCGCCTTCACCGTGTCTTGCGAAACACGCGTTTGCCACTTGAGCCGTCCTTTTGAGGAGCCACACGTCCCCACTGCCCCAGGGGTCTGGGCCCATAAAGCTGCCTTTCTCCAGCTGCTTTCAGCAAGAAGTGAACTTGAGCCGATAGGTGACGCGCTCTGGCTCCGGCCTCGCCTGCCTGCCGCGTCTCCTCCGTCTCCAGTACCTTTGGCGCTGAATTTGTCCAGCAGCTTAGGAACGCTTTTCATGTGAGGTTCTGGTGGCCAAGGCCTGTACAGAATGTGACATTTATTACTGGGCAATTCCACTGTAATTTGAAAAATAGGTATTCCTGGCCTACTTACTGTTCCTCAGCTTACAGAGGAGCCAAATAAAAAGCATCAAGGCCAGAGCCCTAATGAGATTCACATTTTGGACATCATCTTAGTACAATCACGCATTTCACACTGTTGTTTCCTAATTTGCCTAATCAAATAAAAGGAGATCAAGCATTACATAGCCCGGCCTCCCCATTTCAACAAGGTAACACTGAACCCATCCGTTCCGCAGTCCAATTAATTTTCCCCATGCAGGTTGGCTAAAGCACGTAATTTAATCAGCGCTTCATCGTTCTGTCAATAGACACGATAGATTCGGGGTGTCGACCGTGCCCCGAGCAGCTGTCCCCAGTACCGGGGCACTGCTGAGTGCATGGGGGGTGTGGAGCGGGTTTTGGAAGGTGCAGAGGCACCTTGGGCTGTTGGTTAAATGCTGTCACGGTGGCGTGCCGTAGCGGTGGGGGTTCTTCGCCGTGGCGTTGGGCTGCCTGGGAAGGGCAGTGCTGTGCCCGGCACGGTGGTGCGAGCGGGCCGGTGTCCCTGCGCTGCCAACAGGTTATCTCGGGGAGCGCGGGACGCCGCTGTTGCTCGGCCAGCGCGCCAGGGCCGCCGTGGTGCTTGGCTTCTGAGGTCTTGGGCAAACGCTGAAGCCGGTCATTTGGTCAAGGAGGAGCCTCTCCACTGCCGACTCCAAACCCAGAAATAGTCAAGAAGCGTAGATCCATTTCTCTGAAGAGATTTTGGAAGAAGCGTGATGTTAGGAAAAAGTTTCCATCTTCCCGTCCAGTTACCGCAGGAGGCCCCATTCTGGGAATGCCGAGCGGCTGTGGGCGTTGGTGGCCTCAGCCAGCTGGGGACAGACGAACGCCTGTGCCCCGTGGGGGGGTACATCTGGCTTCAGGGAGCGGGCAGGGCGGCAGGACAAGGACCGCGCGTCGTCCCGGGTGGCCGCGGTGCCACAGACTGTCCGAAGGGCTTGTAACGAGCTGGCGCTCGCTGATGATCCCGATGTCGGCTGAGGGGACCGTCCCCCGGGCGTCCCAGGCTCCGCGGGCAGCTGAAGGCTCTTGGTCTGCGGCTGGAGCCGCTCTGCAGAAAAAGCGTGAGTACGTCTGGACGGCGTGTGCTCCAACCTGCGTCCTCCTCTCGGCTGTGGAGCAAACCTGAGGGGTCCAGAGCGAGCTGCCCTAGGCTGCCGTGCGAGCGCTCTTCGCCTGCAACACGCTGGAGAACGTAGCGCAGGAATTGGAGGCCACGTTTTTTAACGGAAAACCAAGTATTGGGTTGGGTTTGAGGCTTGGTCGTAAGTTGGTGTGATTTAGCATTTCAGTGCTTGTGCCGTGATAGTAAGAGCTAAAAATCGTAATTTAAAAATCAGACTATAAAAACCGATTTTAGTTCTGTTTCCTGGGAGATTTGTGCCTGGGTTTTGCTCTGCTGTAGAGCACCTCAGACTCTGGTTGTGCAGATGGGATTTTGGCCTCAAAAAGGTGCGTTTGTTCCCGATGGCATTAATGAGGTGTTTGGGTGGTTTGTTTTAAGCTGCTTTGGCAGCACGGGCCGGGTACGCTGGGTCGGAGGGCGAGCCGTTGCGTGGCGGGTGTGCTCGAGCTCAGGCACGGGGAACTGCTCGACGAGGAGTTCGGGCGTCCCCTGGGGCCCGAGCTGGTCTGGGGTGGCCCCTTGTGCCAAGCTGGCCGGCAGACATCGCCGTGTGTCCTCCTTCTGGGGACGCCTGGGGCCAAGGTCTCCAAAGCACGGTGGTAACACGGGTCCTGGCCACGGCTGCTTTCGCTGCTTCAGCTTGGTGCTGCCACGCTGGCCTCAAAAGCCAGGTCGGCAACGCCCTCGCCAGCAAATCTGGCGTCGGTCAACGCTGCTTTTTCCTCCATAACGTTGCACGACCCCTGTGGGGTCCCTGTCCCCCTCACCCCAACAAGTCAGTTCCTGCAGAGATGTTGGTGAGGTGAGGAACCGCGTAGTTCCCGGGGTTTGGAGGCGACTGTTGTGGCTCCCTGTTGTTCCTTCGCCCGTGACACAGGGCTTTAGTAACGGGCAAATCTGTGCTGAAAGAGGCGTCCGAGGCCCGATCGTAGGGCAGACAGCCCCGCTCCTACCAACGCTCGTACGTCACCATTGCTTGGGTAAGGACAGGGCTTCCACGTGCAGTCCTGGTAGCTCCTCGGGAGGCAGCAGCTACGGCCGTAGGAAACCAGCTGAGAGCAATCCTATGGATCCCAGTTTGGGAAAATAAGCTCGCTTACAAAGTAAGGCAGAACAAGCAAATGAAAAAAATAAGTGTGAATTAAATAATATGACTTTGGTGCAAACATGTAGACCAACTGTTTGCTTTTCCATAGGATGCGGAGCCATCCTTGTAACACGGTAAGAATTGTTGTAAATTTACTGCCAAAAAACCAAAAAAAATCATTGAACATAGGCAGTTCCTTGTATCCAAAGTCACTCATTATATTAAAAAAATTATTGCAGCAGCAAATTTACTAGTGCATCACAGGACCCACTTGTGCTGTTAAACAGATGGCACCTACACAAGACCCAAAAATATATAACAATTTTAATTGAGCCAATGCAAAACAGATTTGTGAAATAAAATAGTACATGCCAGGTCTGATAAGGCTCTGAGTAGAAATTTTGACATTAAATAATTTTGTAACGGCACAAGAGGTATTTAGAAGATGCTCGTTAGCAAGTGTATCGTTTGCTTCACTCGCCTGCTGTAATCTCTTAGGATCTTGATCTTAATTCCTCCCCGGTGCACCCTGGCTGCCTCCTTTTGCCCTTGGAGGCTCGCCGTTTTAATGGTATCGTCATCAAATTGAGCTCCTTGGGCTGGATCCTCTTCTCTTTGCCGAAGACAAGGGCAGAACCTCCCCACCCCCCGTCACGCTCTGCAAGGGAAGGCTGCTCCCTGGGGTGGCCGGAGCTTGGCTTCGGCAGCAGATGACCTCGGTGCTTGCGCCCATCCTGCCCTAGTGTCGGGCTGGAATTTCTGACGTGCAAGGGACGTTTAGCCTCTCCGTGTCGCCCAACTCCGAGCAAACCTACTCTTGCAAAAGGAATCCTCTGTGCCTGCTGCAGGCAGCCTCCGCGGCCGGGGTCTGCCCAGACCCTTGCCAGCCGCTCTTGTTCCTGCCCGGCGTCGGTCGGGGCGAGCAGAGCTCCGGGGAACGCCACGCTGGGCTCCTGAGACAGCCGGACGGTTTTGTGCGCACGCCCGGAGGAGGTGGCTCTAGTGAGAGGCGCCCCCCCCATGGCAGGTCCCCTACACCGAGGGCAGGGTGCCGCTGTGTCGCCCTCCTCCTCCCGGCTCCCCGTGCCGTCTCTGGGGGACCCCCTGGGCCGCGGGCTGCTGCCCCAGCCACGGCGGCCGTGGGGTGGAGAAAAGGCCGGTAGGGATTCTGCACGATGGGCACATCTGGGTCGGCTGCGGGGACGGAGGCACACGCTGGCCACGGAACATCCCGGGGCACCTCGCAGCCTCTTCGGAGATGGGAAGCGTTCAGCGGCGCGCGGGAGGGTCGGAGTCAGGCCCTGCCTCCCGAGGATTGTAGTTCCCGAAATTCTCCTCAGAGGCTCCTCTTGGGAGCGAGAAGTTCCAGTGAGCTGAAATCTGAAGACAGATGGAGATGGCGCCTTCGCTGCTTCCCAGAGAGCGCGAAAAAAAGCAAACTTGTGCAGCAGCCCAGCGTTGTTTTGGTCACCAGGTAGCAGTGATAACCACGGGGTGAGGTGTGTATTTTTCCCACCTGGAAAAAAGCCCAGCTGATAGCACCCAGGTTCCTTCACCCCTCCCTGCAGCCCGGACTGTGATGAACGAGAGCGACGCTTCTCCCGCGCCTTGTCCGCAGTGACAGGACACACAACTCCCCGGTCCCCGCCCGTGTGCAGGGAGGAAAAGCAAAAGGTAAAACCTGCCCTACTTGTGGCTTTCCCTGCCCTCCCCCCCGGCTATGTCAACGTGATTTGAGTTGCAAGGACATGCTCAAAAGTGAAGGCAAGGAACAGCGCGGTCTTGTGTCACCACGGATTTTGAAGGGGCTGGATAAGTGCGTATTGGGGGTCTGTCGAGATCAGGGAAGGGAGGCAAACTGAGGTGCCCCATACGGAGGGGGTTAAATGACAACATTGCCTTTTGCCTTTAAACCAAACCCCAGCACCCCCAGGAGTTAGGGCTGCGCCCGCGGCGCACGTGCGGTAGAGCGTTTTGTATGACGGCGTGAAGCAAACCTGGGATGTAAGGTGCCAAGTTGTGATGGCGCCCTATGGAGGGGAGGGGAGCGATGCGGCGCGGTCGTTTCCCGCAGGAAAAACACCAGCGTGCATTTGTACCAGCCCGGCCGGGCTCCCGTGCGGCGCCTGGGGCTCGGAACGCGCCGGCATCGTGGCACTCGAGACAATTCCCGTGCCTCTCCCCTCCGGTCAGCCTGACCCTTCCCCTCTGGTTTAAGCCCAGCGGATTAATGTTTAATGGAAGCTTTGCTTCTCGTTACATTAAAAAAACAACTGAAAGGGAACACTGAAAAATTAATTTTAATTTTTATTGTGTATTAACTCTGGCCAATTAATTTCTGCTGTTGTATGAAATGTATAAAATAAAAGCAGCGTTGTTATATCTAGGCTATTCCGTAGTTCGGAAGGTTTCCAGTTCCTATAAATCCTGCTTTGCCTTGGTCGTAGCAGGAGCTCCTTCAGGACTGGCCGCCGGCGTTTCCATGCGGTTTGTGCGTTGCTTTTTGGAGAAAAACCCCCACCCCATCATCACCGGAGTGCGTGTCCTGCTGGCGATACTGCGGTGCGTGGTGAGGGCCGTGTGCTGTGTCGCCGCCCCATCAAGCAAAAGGAGCATCGATAAATCTCTTAAAAATGGAGAGATTGCGGCAGGGTGCCGCTCGCCTGGGGCAGCCCCCGCTGGGGCAGCGGGCTGGGCTGGGAGCAGCCTTCGCCGGCGGCTGGGGCGCCAGGGCACCACCGGCGTTCCCCGGCGCTTTGCTGCCCCGTTGTGCTGCGCCTGAAGCAGGCTTCGGTGTCGATGGTGGCTCGGGGCAAGAATCCAGTTGGATTTATTTCTTGTCCCCTGGAATCGATACCTGCATCCCTGTAACCCCCTCGCCTGGTGGCACGCGGCCCCGGCGCAGGCTTTGGGAGCGGGGTGCGTGGCACGCACGGGGCGCGTGGTTCCGCTGTAGGGAAAGCGATGAACGCTCGGTGCCTGTGCCACCCCTCGGGACAGAAGCTGCTCCTGGTGTCACCTCTCCGGGCGTTCGGGAGATGCCGCGCAGCAGGGATTTTGGGGTCTGTTCTTGTCTTTGCTCCGTGCTCATCTTCGTGCTTACAGCATAAAGACCCCGAGCATGTTCTGGTTTTCGGGGGAGCTTCTGGAGACCCAGCGGGTGTCCCAGGAACTGGCTGCCGGCTCCAAACGGCGGCGCGGGGCCGCCTGCGAGGCTCGCCTGGGAGCGGCCGCCCTGGGCTCCCTTCTCGGGGCCGCGGCAGCAACCACCACTTTGTACGGAACGGAAACCTGGAGCGCGCGTTCCTGGGAAACTCTGCCCGAGAAGGGGAACTTGCCTGATGCGCGCTCTTTCTCCCGCCGTTTTTTGAGAAACCAGAGGGTTTCCCACACTCGTTCCACATGCGAAGGGTCACCCTACCCAACGCCCGGCGTTGCTGCCTCGTCTGTGCTTTGAGGATCTTTTTGATGTGGAAATAAGATACCAAAATGAGAGCAGGCTTTTGTTCCAGAACCGCGTCAGACTGGGGAGTCGATGCTTATTTGGGAGTAGAATGTTTTCTGGATCACCCTTATGCTTATTTCATTTTTCAAGAGACCGTCCCTGTTCTTACGCAGGCTAAAACCGGTACCCGCGGTGTTACCAGCACATGGCTTTTCGTCAGGGGGATACCCATGGTCTGACGCGGTGCGAGGGACGTACCCGGTTGCCCCTCCCGATCGTGGTTTTGTCAAGTGTTGCGAGCTCTCGTGCCAAGGAAGCCTTACTTTGTGTCGTTTTGAATCAAGGGATGGTAAAGTAGCGTTGCCCTCTGCCTCTTGCCCCCCAAAGTATTTGTGACGGATGTTGCCCACTGGGCAATAGCGACGCTCTTGGGGTGTTCCCTTCAAAGGAAGAGCGTAGCGTGCTGTAAGGCCATGCCAGCTGGAGCGTGGATACCTGAAACACGGCTTGCTCGGTGAGAAACGGCACGTCCCTCCGTTTCTAAGGAACATGGACAGAGAGAGGACAAAGGATGGCTGGTGGATCCCTGTTGCTGTGGCTCTGTTAGTTACAAGTACGCTTTGAGAGGCGACAGATACGCGTGAGGGAAAAAGCCCTCTTGTCTGCGTGTTCCCCTGTACGCAACTCGCCGCTCAAAGTGCAAGCTGCCAGTTCCAGTGGTATCCAAAGCGTCACGTTTACATGAAAAAGGGAGGAAAAATAAGTAAAACGGAGCAGAGTTTATTTTAACTTGGTGCCTGGTGAGGTCGGTGTTTCTGCCTGGGCCGCCTCAGTCTCTTGAGGAGCGGCGCAGAATCTCCCCCGTGTCCTAGCAAACCCACCTACTTTGGGTTCTTCTTCCCGAGCTGAGCTGGAGAGCACCCAAGAGGTTTCATCAGCGGCTTGGAATAAGCCACAGACTGGTCGATGGTTGGGCTTCCTGGGTAAAATCGGCCTTTGGCACGCAACTGGGCTAAACCGTCCCCAACCCAGTGGCATCGAGGGCGCGACTTTGCGAGGCGCGGGAGCCACCAGCCATCTCTGTGAGCGATTTCTCGTTCTGTGTACGGGACTGATGGGACCTGCGGTGCGAGCTGGCGCCTGACGGGCTCCCGACAGCGGTGGAACAGTCGGAGCCCCGCCGTTTGGCTGCGGCAGGCTTTCCCAGCACGCCACGGGGGCCGCGAGGAGGCAGGCTGTCTTTTGAAGCCGGTACCGAGGGTGACCGTGTAGTTGGCCAAATGGAGGTGTAAGTTTTGGAGAGGGGGGGAGGAGAAGGAGGAGGAGGAAATAATCACTGAAACTCAGATAATAATTTTATTTATAGTCTAATGTGCACACATGGCTGTTGATGATGAGACTACCAGTGACATAAATAAACTCAAGCAAAAGATGTAAGCGAGTGGATATATGTAAAGGCTTCTTTGGGCAGTGCCAGGAATTTGGACATCGACCAAGAGAATTATTTATGTCCCTTGCAATTTCAGTGAAGAGCACAAAGGAGATAATTAGACCAGGATGCTTCGCATTGCTCTTTCCATCTTGCGCACGCTCCTGCCCACCGAATGTGAAATGTTCGCCTTTTCCCCTCCAACGTGATGGTTGTTGAACTTATTTTTAGTGTCATTTGATAAGCCTCCCTGCTCGCAGAGAGACATCCCACTGACCCAGCCACTGGTCATTGTCTATACCAGTTCCCATCAACGCGGGCACGCTTTGTCAGGTTTCGACTCGAATATCCATTTTGCGTCTGAAGTACAGTATCGAAAGTGACTGGATCATTTGAGCCTTTTTCTTCAGCTGCTCCCTCCTTCCTCCCCCACAGTGTTTCCGCTCACGCTAACATAATTTGGCATCGTCGACGTGACACGACACTGGTTTTTCTAAAAAATTATAATACATACATCGTCGATGTTTTGTGATGGCCGGCGCTCCTGTAAATTTAATTTCTAAATTGATGGAAGGAGGTCTTTTTCCACTGCTGAATCTTAACCGGCACTCGGTGCCCCCTCAAAATCCGAGTAACGCACATACAGTAATAGGTCATTCAATGTCAAAAGGCATAAAAAAGATGAGCAAAATCTTCACAGGCTGCTGCTTGCTGTTGCCTTTAATTATATTAATTAAACTTTGAAATTCTCATGCAAAGAGAGTTGCTGGCTTGTGACGCTGAAGAGCCCTTGGAGATTTGTGGGGGAAAAAAAAAAAAAAACCCTGAGATACCAGCGTAGTGGCTACTGCTTTTTTTAATCTAAAAAAAAAAAAATAGATAAGCCTACAACTGCTAGGTATGTTTATAGATGATGATGTTTTATGCGCTACTGAACTCTGAATGCAGGAAAGGGGAAAAAACCACCAGCCGCAGTGTCAAGGTCTTGAAGCATCAGTCCCTCAAACTCGGCTCAAGATCTCTGGTTGCAGGCTGTCTTCCTGCGGAATAACGCTCTATTAATTTTCGTCCTGTCCCGGGTGCATAATGAAAGAAAGGTGTCTTCAAAAACTAAAGGGCAAAGTCTTGCTTGCTACCAATACCTTGAGGCATCCTGTCTACATTTTGTCATGCGTGTGCACTTTTCAGTGTTAGAATGACAAGATTTCCAGTCCGAAGGTTCCCGTAAGGCACGACGCGATGGGAGCCTCGCAAGCGTTTTGTGATCTGACATGGCTGTAAGGCACTTGACTCTCGCGCTTGCTTAGCCTGGTGGGAATTTTTATCCTCCGCCTCTGGCAAGCGGTCCCTGTTTAAATAACACGTGCCATCTCTGCGTCTGAGGAACTCTGCATCTCCGCTGAAAGCACATTACGTCCTGAGAATTTGTAGTCCTTAAAAAAAAACGTAAAATAACAAAAATAGAAAGGCATTATCATCTTTGGTATCTGTATCCTGCCTTTTGTGTTCTGTAAAAGCGGAGGCGCGCGAGTCGGTGCTTCTCGTCGCACATCAGAGCGTCGAGGCACCGGGGTGAAACGCGGGAGCTCGGCAGGGCGATGCAGGCTCCGGGGAGCGGGGAGCGCGGAGACCTGCCGAGCTGGGGCTTGAAGGTGGTCCGAGGAATGCGAGGAAGTGCTCGGGTCTCTCGGCTTGGTGGGAAAGTGGGAACGTGGCTGGCTTTGCTCCTGGCATCCTCTTCTCCTCCTCTACTGAGATGGAACTCGGGTGAAGTTGATGCATCGGCCCTGGGGGAGAAAGAGAGAAGCTCTTATTGGTGGAGTAATAAATGCAGCCGAGACTTTGGAAGGCTGAATGTTAGCTGCTGGAAGGAAGGTGCAATTTAAATTCAGATGTTTGTAAAAATAACATAGCCGTGAAAAACCTTTTAAGAATGAATGGCAATTACCCCGAGTGAGGCAGTGCATTTGCCTTACAAATGCAGGAGGTTAGGAAGGCAGCGATGGCGCAGAAGACGCGTTGGGAACACTCTCGGGTCTGCTGTGGGGATAATTTACAAACTCTGAGCAAACTCAAACCCATCTAAGCACGGCAAAGGGAGATGACGGCCGAGACCGATCCTTCCCCTAGCCCTACCCGAGCCAAAGCCTCCCGCCGTGCGGCGCAGGTCCCTGTGGCTGGGAGTTAGCCGAGCTGCTCATGGTCTGAAACTATTTTATTAGCCGTAACCCCAGCTCTGCGTCTATCAACTCTGTTCTTAAGCACCGCACCATCGCTGTGCACCGAAAGGGAAGTGGTTTCTCTTGCTGTCATACCCCAGTAGAATCATAGAATCACTTGGGTTGGAAAAGCCCTTTAAGATCATCGAGTCCAACCTTTAACCTCACCCTGCCATCCCACCACTAAACCCTGTCCCTCAGCACCTCGTCCGTCCTTCTTTTAAACGCCACTCTCCCGTAAATGGGCCCGAGATGAATCTCGACAGCTTTTTTGGTGTAGCTGAATGAAACAAATGTACTGTTAATTTGGGATGAGCACTAAAAATCGCCGGTCACTTCTTGGAGCTTATTTTACGTGCCCCAGCTCCAAACCAACCATTGGTTTTGAAGTAGGGTGTGCGACAGAACAGCCCCCCTTCAGGCTGCTCTCCGGGCACAGCAGCGATACCTTCCCTCTCTGCGGTGGGAGAAGCCAGCCTACGTCGAGCCTTTGCTCAGGACTTCTCCACCCAGAGAACCTAATTCCCCAGGGTGTGATGGGCAGGCATTGAGGCCTTGGATGGAAACGCGAGCGGTGCGGCCCGGGAACGCCAGCCGGAGCTGCGTGTTCTGGCGTCGGCCGCTTCATGAATTGCAGTGTCCCCGGACCATCCAAGTGCACAGGGGCCGCGCTGGCCTCTGCTCGCTGGCTGCCTCCGGCGGGGGGGAGATCTTCCCAGGTAGGCAGGGGTGCGGGTTTCACCGTTTTGAGGAGACTTTCATGTCAAGTCCCTCCAAGAGTCAAAGCTGAGCGTGTTTGCTTTTCTCCGCCAGTCCCTACTTGAGGACTCTGAAGTCGCTGCGTCTGCGGAGCCGTGAGAGGTGATGCCAAGTGAAGGAGCTGGTTATGGGCTAGGCAGCTGCGGCTGCGCTTTGACTCCTTGTTTCTTTTTAAAGATGCGTGGTTGGGGGAAAATTACTGCTTGCTGCTTAAAGCTAGGAGATTATGGAATTATCAGATGGAATTGGGGCTGAATTGCACCGTCCTTTCGCTCGCTGGCTCGGCTCTAAGTGTTCTACCAGTGAACGGGGAGGGCAGTACCGTGTGATGCGTGCAGAGGACAGAGCTGAAATCAGGGTGCTGCAAAACACGCTGCAAGCGCTAATTCAGGAGAAGGTCAGGAACGCTGTGGTGTCACTAACAAACAGCAAATACCGTGCGCTGGCCTAGCGGAGAACAGCTTTTATGTGTAGGTAATGGGATGTGACGAGGTGCCTGGTTTCAGGATGCCTACACACGAAATGCATTACGTAGCAGCTTTCAGGCCAACGTAAAGGGCTTTGAGCTCCCCGTGCTCAAGTCCAACAAACAGAATTACCATCTATACCTTCCATTTACATCCATCTATTTTTGTTAAGGAGTAGTGATAGCAGCAAGCCTCTCCCTTGGTCTGTTGGCCACAGACTGTTTCACGTACGTAACTCGTTCCCCTAAATGCTGGCTTCGAGGGATTCTCCTTCCAGAAGGAGCGGTTCCAGAGAGAGCAGGGTCAGAGGGGGTCCTGGAAGGAGCAATTGCCCTTGTGGTTCCCCGCTCAGCTCTGTGGTCTCTGCCCCCACCCTCCCTACTTGAGGACTCGGGGGGGAGGAAGGAGGAAGAGGAGGAGTTGTTTGGTCCCCAGACCCCTGATCACGGGGCAAACAAAACACCATTTTCTGGGCAATCTCAAAGCACCTCTGACGTGCCAGCGGTCAAACACAGACAGCAGTAGATAGTAGCAAGTACATGAGAAGGAGTTCAAGCCAGACTTTAAACCCTTTGCATTCTGGATGGGCAAGCTGAAGTAGGCAGAAGATCAAGACTCATTTTCAGTCGTTAAGGATTTATCGCTCCAGATCAAACCAACATCACCGGCAGGTTTTCATCTGCTAGAAAACCTGGCTGTATGTGGTATAACCAGCATCGCTGTCTCCCTGCCGGTTGGGTCTGAGAAAAAGCTGCACACTGGTGTGAGTTGTTCCTCTAAATGAATTCCCAGATTCCCGGGTTGTGATACCTAGCTCATCGTTAAGACCAGCTTTTAGAACCAGAATATGAAATTTTTCTTCTGATCAATCTGAGCTTTACGAAGAGGACTGTTTACTTACATAGAAGCACTGTTTACCAAAAGGTGGATTGATCTGTCTAGTTTTGGTCTTCACAATTACAACCTGCTTGTTTTATGTAACTAATTAGAGCAGGAATTGCCATCCTAGCGGCATCGCCGTGACCCACCAGTTTGGTGAGGTAATGTCACACTCGTGTCCCCGTACTCAATTAAACGATCAATACAACCAATTTGAAATGAGATGTATCATGCCTTGTAAATCACTGGATCATAAACCTTAACAACACCAACATGTAGGCAGTATAAAATTGAACTAAATGAGTGGTTCAGGACTAGAGCGATTAGCAAATGAGTTACACAAGCACTCTGTCATCTTCACGTGGAGTACGGGAGTTGTCTCCATGCACCAGATTCAGTACAAAAAAAAACCCACCACCTTAACTCTCAAAGATGCACCACAGGCATTGCAGGAGAACATCACGGCAGGTATTGAACAAACGAACCAAGAGACGGAGGAAGGAGATGTACAGCAAGGGGTTTGCCCAAGGAGGAGTACTTCTTTATATTACATCAAAGCCATTTTCTTAAGTGGTCAGGTTTAAACTGTGACAAGATCTTACTGAATTTAAGCTACGAGGCAACCAAGATAAAGTTCTCAAGGGAAGCGGATGCTCACGCTGAACTGCAGAGTAGAGCCTCACATGGCAATGGCCCCCCCAAAAACGGCACCACGAGGCACATGCCGACACGGCCGCGTTTCCTCCTCCCGCGTGACCTTGCGCCAGCCTGCACCTTGTCCAAAATGAGTATTTAGTCGTGGGCCTTGTAACCAATGCTTTAGGGGTTTGCTCTCCTTTACTGTGTTGTGTAATCGCCTAAAAGGGTGCAATTAAAGCAAGTCAGGTTCTCTGTGTAAAACCATGAATCCAGCATCAACTCATCGGGACGGTGTCGCAAGGGTCCCGGTGAGATGCGATCTCCTTTGAGGCTGTGGATCCTTCTTCACAGCTTCCCGCTGAGCTGACGGGCTCAGCCTACCCACGAGCCGTAGCCACTGTGGCACGGAAGCTGAAGGGACAGAGCATCCTCAGCGCAGAACAGGACTTGGCAGTTAAGTAGGCGGCTGCTGCTGGGTAGTCGCTGGTCTTGCGAGGTAGCTTTTACCGTCGCACCTTCACCCTGCTTTGGTACGTCTGGCCGTGCTTGTAGTAGTCCTCAGTAATTCAGAAAGGGCAAGTGACGCAGTCTGTAAAATCAAGGAGGGCGGAGATGGGGTGGGATGGTACCCAGGCGCCCAGCCTGTGCTGCACCATCTGCTCTCAAGCGCTTTGTCACTCAACCCTACCTTGGCCTTGCGTATGACTTCGTTTCTTCAACGTGCTGCGTAAATGTACAGATAGGAGGAGGTTCCTCGTGCACTGCTGAACTGTTCAGCACCCAACTTAGGGTGGGTAAGGACAACTGCGTTTTCCAGAGGAGCACTTACAGCTCTGGTTTGTCCAGAACAGTTGTATTGCCCCCTGTGAAATACAATGTTGTACAAGAGTGGCTCATTTTGGCCTTGGAGGACCAAGCTTCTCCACCGCCTGTCGCTGAGAATCGTGTGCTTGTACCCACAGCGCCGCCATGAAGAGCACACACCCGTGGGGATCGTCATTTACATGGCACTCGTGCGCTCAGTGCCCTCCAGCCCGACCGGTCGGTGCCCACACAGCCGCGAGGAAGGAGAGGGGTTTAGAGTGATGTCGCTCCCGAGACACGTATTTAGCGATGTCATTTATGTTGGCCCCGTCTTCCCAGCACTATCAGAGCATCTTCTGTCTCTGGGTCGGTGCATCCCCGTGTGCCCAGCTGCGTCGTTCCCCAGAAGCTGTCTTCTCTGGGGTCTGCCGAGGCTGCTGGTGCAGTTTGGAGCAGCAGATGAGAATCGGGTTTACCTGAGGCTGTTTCTTCTTGCACGTACTTCCCCTGCAGCCCAGCCTGCCGTTGGCCTCCCTACAGGGAATCAATGTTGAGAGTATCGGGTTCTTCCCCGCAGCCGCTTCAGTAAAGGACAGGGCTGTGTAAATCTTTGCTTCTCCGCTAACGCAAGGGAGCAGGCCATGTCCTGCTTTCCAAACCTCTCTAGAATCATTAACTCCCAGGACAGAGCTTACCGGGGATAATGAACTCCCAGGCACTTGTGTGCCATCGTGACAATAAAAGGGCCTTGTGAGGCAATAAAACCAGCAGGGATTCAAACTAGGCGCCGAGGTGCCAGCACCTTCCTCGAAGTCGTGTGCTGAGAGCTGAGCAGCGGCGGCGGAGTCCCACCAACGCTTACCCACTGCCCTGCCAACGCGGTGCCGTGAGGCAGCCGCACGAGTTGCGAGTGAAGAAGTGCCGACGAGCAGCCCTGACCCACGCTATGGTGGTAGATGGTTAGCACCTGGGAAGAAACTGCTTGCAGTGCTGTACGCTGCTGGAGGTATCATTTTCCCCGGAATAAATCCGCAATGAATCTCTTAGAGTAATGATCTTGAACCGGCGTTACTGCTACAGCACCCATCCCTACTGAAGCAGACGTCAAGATGGTTTCTAGGGCTGCCTCAGGAGGTTTTCTCTCCAGAACTCCTTAACTGATGGCTGAAATGCCACTGACAGGGCTGAGGTCATCTTTGAACCCCAAGAACACCACCAGAAGGGCTCACAATCCTCCTAAGGTAACAGCAGCCTAATACAAAGAGACGACAGACCAGTGGTGCTATACATTTTTACCCTAAGAAGGATTTTTTTTTCCACTCTAGCAATTTTTGCAAGTGGGCACGAACCTCACGAACCTTCCAAGCAATCTGTCAGTCCTGCAGGTCAGCTTTCAGAAGCCACGTAATCTGAATTTCAAGAACAGTAACTTCACAGTGAAACCTGGCATCATCTGCCTCGCAGAACGACGGCTCTGAGGGGGACGTGCCCGCAGGAGTACGAGTTCCTCAGCACCCGAGGCTGACTTCAGAGCCACCTTTTGTCCCGTGCTGCCGCTGTTGTTGGAGGCGAGCAAAGG
Organism: Gorsachius goisagi; assembly: GCA_018403395.1. NCBI lineage: Eukaryota > Metazoa > Chordata > Aves > Pelecaniformes > Ardeidae > Gorsachius > Gorsachius goisagi. The sequence goes on along the minus strand of BOSO01014176.1, from coordinate 106,135 downwards.
GGACGCAGAGTCAAGTGCAGAAAAGGAGGACAGGACTAATTTCCTTTACAAGATGGTTCCCGTCTGTCCATACCACGTAAATACTTGTATTGTAGAGCGTAGGCCAGCAAAACAAAACTGCCAGTAGTAAGGTGCAAAATAGTTATTTTAAAGATGCTGCCTAAATATACGAAATGCCTAATGGATGGCCCAGAGCCTATTGCCGCTGTGTCAGACGAGTATTTCTTGCAGGAAAATCCGCAGCTGAGTTGCAGCCATCTGCCTCAAACTTTTGCCTTAACGCAAATATTATGCAGTGAGTATTAATCTGTGGGGAGAAACCGCGCAGGTGTCTTAAACCCCCTCGCGTGCTCTCTCTGACGTCGGCCCGCGGCAGCACTCCAGTGCCGCTGAACGCAGTGCCTGTGATTTCGGCGCGTGTTCCATAAATCTCATGGTGACGTGGTTTGCCAAACGCTGGGCGCAAACGTTCGCTGATGCACGCACGCGTGCGTGTGCGAAACGCTGCTGTTGTCCCCGGGCAGGGCTTGGTATCGGCCTGGGACGCGCTTTGCTGAGATGTAAGTGAGAACACTGGGTGCGCTGCGGTGAGGAGCCCAGGGCTATTATCTCTAATATTATCTCTAATATTATCTCTAATATTTTTAGTACACTGGCGGCTTTGAGAAAATGCTATTAAGAACAGCTTTTCACCCCACTAATGACGCTTATTTTGTAACTGGACATATGGACATTTCGGCACCGTTGCTACAGCGAACAAAATCTTTGGAGTACCTCTTACCAGTGGTGTAACCTTGAGAAACGCGGGGCGGAAGGGATTTTGTGGCTCGGCGTGCTCTGCGGCGCTGACGGGGGCGCTGCTGCCAAGCCTCCCGGCACCCGAGAGCAAAGACTCGGGAATTCCAGGTAACCGCACGGAGTGCCCTGAAAAGCTCCATCGGCACTGAACTCCTGCTGATCAAGCCCAACACCACCGGCACGGGCGCCGTACCCGTCGTGTCCCACGTCCCCGCAGCGCTGCGGTCCGTGGGGCTGCGCAGGAGCGGGGCGGCCATCGGGGCGAGCAAGCCCAGGAGCTGCGGTGGCTCTCGCTGTCCGTGCTCCCCGTGCGTCTGGGTGCCCGGCACGGGGTCGTTTATTGACTGGGGGGCGGCTCTCGCCCTGGCCGGTTTTTGGAGGAGGAGGAGGAGAAGGCGGGTGGGTCGCAGAGGTACGGAGGCAGCCCGGGACGGGAGAGGGAACAAGCGCTCAACCAGCATGAGCGTTTGCCATCCTGCCCGGGCAGGTTTTGGTAATGAGGAAGGGGAGGATTTCTGTTCCTTTGCCAAGTTTGCCGTGCCTGCTTTATTCAGCAGTTCTCCAAATAAACCGCTGCCTTGAAACAGAGTGGTTGTGACAAGCTGCCTCTCCTGCGAGTCGGCCTTCCAGGGCTGGGAGGAGAGCGCGCGCCGAGCTGCCGAGCCGGCCGCGTGGGCCTTGGGGGAGGATAAAACTGTATGCATTCGTAGCATCTGCTTCGGAAGGAGGTTGTGGCAAATATTTTATTCAGCAGAGCTGGAGGTCTCCTGTCTCTAGAGGGCAGGAGTTTGTTGTTTTCCTCATACGAGGCAAGCGTTGCTTATGCAGAAGGCAGGGATGTGGAAATGGCCTGCAGTCCCCGCTTCTCTGCCGCAGACTCGTGGGAGCGAGGGCCCCAGCGCGCTCCCGTCTGACCCCTTGGCAGCAAGCCTCCCTCGCTTGCAGCGCTTCTGCCTCCGTGGAAGCGCACCGTGGCCTGGCAAGGTCTGACCCCTCTTTCCTGAAGGACGCGTTCTTGTTTTCCCACTGCAAGCGCCTGCCAGCGGAGGGCTTTTCTCCTTCAGATCTAATTATGCCTTGGAAAGCAGATCTAGCTCGTTCTCACTGCCAGGGGGAAAGTGATCTCTGTCTTGGTGGCCATCCCAGCGCACACCTAACCCAGCGCTGACGCCCGCTCACGCGGGCCGGTAACCAGGACATTCCTTCTCCTGTCATCCCCGGAGCCGTGCGCTGAGCTGGCCCTGGGAGAGACCCCGGAGAGGTGGGACGGTAACGCTCGTTCCAGGGGAAGCTTCCAGGGCTCTTCCTTAATTTCTGCCGTACGCGTGCGCCGCTGCGGCAGGGTGGGGGTGCTGAAGAACAGGAGAGAGGCTTTCTCTGGAAAGTGTCTTGGCTTTTTGAACTCTTCCAAAACTTTCTGGGGTGAATCCTTGTCAGGAGTAAGTATTAACGGGGATCCCATTTATGTTATGGGACGACTTCAGCCTGACCTTTAGTGCCAAACAGTCTCCTCGTGTTAGCATCCCAAATGACTCCTCGAGTCCTCTGTGTCCTCTTTAGGAAGAAGAGAAATAGAATATGCTGCCAGATGCATTGCATTTCAAGTCTTGTGAAAACAGAAACAGAGCCCAATTTTAAGCCTGCTAAAACCAACAAATACCAAAGCCTGGCGCTTCAGAGCCCTTTTTAGTCTAAAAAGGCAAAGAACATAAGAAATGTACAGTTCCCAGAGATGGTATCTCTACAGCAACAGCCAAACATCTCCATTATTCTTCCTCCGTTCTGTGCAGCTACTCGAAGGGAGAAGAATGCAATTTCTCTTGCTGCGAAATCAGCAGTAACAACAGATAAACCCTCGCTGTGGGAACAGCCGTTCTCTTCAAACTCCTCTTCTCCTCCATCATGACCTCAACTCGGGCAAGTCCCCCTCAAGCCTCTCCTAAAATCTCCTTCCCTCAGGAATATTCTTCGTCTCCTTTTACCTGATTGATTTCTCCAACCCAGGCTTTTCTGAAGAGATGTTGTTGTCTTCAAATGGTTCATATATTTAAGAAGCAGATGCTCTACAGCTGTGAAGTCCCTAAGTCATCCTGGGGCCGTGTTCTCAGGTCCTAACAGAGCAGTTAACGTGGCATTCGTACCCCAGCTGAAGCCTGGCCCTTTCCATTTCCCGGTATGTGACCGGCACATGGCAATACCTTGTCAAGAGAGAAGTCACCCCAGTTATAGAGCATTTAGGGTGCAATGTGAATCATTTTTTTTTAAATTACCACACCAATATTATGAGGAAAAAAATCAACTTAAGAAATTCTGGGCAAATGTGAATCTCTTTGAAGCTGTAGGTAGGGTTTAACTGGATTCTCTTAGGAGGAAGCCTCGCAAGGCCCCGGCGGGGCGGGAGGGTGCCGCAGTTGTGACCGCCCGGAGGTGGCTCTGCAGGTGGCAAGGGAGAGCCCCAGCTGGAGCCCTGCAGCCCTCGAGGCGCCGCTGCCATCCCGTGCCGCTGCGCCCGCCAGCGCCTTGCAGCGCTATCTGATGGCGGGATCATTCGCGGTGATAAGGAGTTCAGCGTTAGTAGCGCTGACCGCTGGGCCCACGAAGAACGTGATGCCAGGCTGCTTCCCCGCCCCTCAAGCCCCTGTCGCCTTCCCCGGTACCGTGAGTGCACGTCAACGGGTCAACTCTCCTTCCTGCGCACAGACCCCGCAGCACGTCATCAGGCTTTTGTTTTAATTCAAATGGATTAGGAATCACACTTCACAGATATTTGGACATGCCTCCCCTCACACCCCAAACCAACCCTTCTCCGTTCAGAGCAGTGGCAGCTCCAGAATCCTCTGCCTTGGACCGAGGCCTAAGCCCTTCGTGAAAGCCAAATCCTTGTGCTACACCATCATGAAGATGACTACAGAACATATTTTCTCCCGTGGCTTGCTCCACATCTCATGTAGCCCTTCTGGATTATGAGAGAGGAGAACCTACGAAGCCGTCCGAGTTAGGTTCCTGCAGAGCTCTGCCAGTCTGCCTTGCTCTCGCTTTGCAAAGGTGTCCATTAACTGCGTCGGGTCTGTTTCAAACGGCGCTAATGGATCGCTGCGTTGGTGGCGTTACTGCTGGTGGGAGCCCTGGCCATTGCCCCATGGCGCGCTGCACGCACAGATCACGGAGGGGCTGCTGTAACTGGTCTGTAATGGGAACCAGTGCTGATTTCTGACGCTAAGAAATGGGGACAAAGCCGGAATGCCAATATGCACGCGTACGTCTGTCCAGCGCTGGAGTTGGAAGTGGGAGCACGGGCTGTTACAAGCGAGGGCTGCGTGTCCGGCGCCCTTGCGTTCAAAATGAAAGCTGTGCGCTCTCATTCGGACGGCACGGACGGCACAGGTCGGAGCGGCCTTCGAGTATCAGAGCCCTGGCGTGATGGAGGATGAGGGTCAGTAGCCAGTGGCCAGCGGAGAGGGGAATGTCCGAGTTCTCCTCGTACAAGAGTTACTCCAGCAAGCAAGACAGGGTGGGCAGCACACGTGCTGCAGGTCTCTCTCGTAATTCTTTGCCAAGGGCCTGTAATTTTGGAAGACTCGTGTCCTGGCTCTCTCGCCAGCTAGCAGCGCTCTCCTCGCTTGCTGCTAGGCAGGCATTTGCAAACACTCGGGTGCCCTGGTGTCACTGCTGCCGGCTTCTGTTAATTTGGAGGCACTGCTGCTGATGCCGTGTGTCAGCAGCGTAAGGATGATGGAGATGAGATCAGGCCTGGTCCTCAGACGGTGTTGTGACAGGGTGGTGTCTATCACGGGCTCCTGAGGAGCCCCGAGCAGTTGGCCCGTCGCAAGCGCTGCTGGCAGCCTCGAGGACGCGTGCGCTGCAGAGACACTGCTCGAGTCCTGCCGCCGCTTCCCGGGGCTGGGTGCGGGCGGTGCAGTCTGTGTTCTCCGGAATGCTCTCTCCTCGGTGGAAATCCCTGCTACAGATGTGCGTAGTGGAGACGCTCGTGTTCTCCAGAAGTCAGGGGAGGTGTCCTGCGGGGACACAGTCAACCCGCATTTCTTCTCCTCCCTGTACGTTTTCCCTAAGTGTACGTTACCAGCTACCACTGGAAAAGGATTTGGTATGGACCTTTTCATGCTCGGAATCCCGAGGAAGGATGGGGGGTTTACGGTCTAGAGCTCCCCACGGGGGATTTGCTGCCGCCGCTGCCCGGACACTGTCCGCCATGCTCAGGGGATTGGGGCTGCCGTGCCGGATTTTGTTCTGTTTTTCAGTTCCCACCTTTCCCTTTCCACCTCCTTTTACTTGGATCAGTATAATTTGTATAATGAGTTTGGGTTCTGGTGAGGCTGCCCAGAGATCTTGGTATTAAGTGCTTTTTATAAATTAATAAATAAATATGCTCATTTGTTGTAGAATTTCTAGTGTTGATTTGGGAACAGTAAGCTCTCGCAAATCTCAGCTTTCACCTTGCCAATCACTGTATTCCTGTAAGTGCACTGCAGTTATTTGGAACCTTTTCTGGGTTGGTGTTGGCATCCTTTTGCTAGATTACATTTATGCATTAGTACCATCTGTGCCTGCTGTACCTTCTGTGAGTTAGCCCTGGCCAAATGACTGGCATTTATCTGGAAGTGCACTAAAAAAAAAAAAGAGAGAGAGAGAGAAAGAAAAAGAAGGGGGAGGAGGAGGAAGAGGCAGCAAGGGTGGTGCCCAGAGCTTTGTGTTTGCGGCTGGCGCTGCTGGGTCTCGGGGAGGGAGAGACACTGGTGTGCACTGGTGAGCACAAACACCCGCAGCCGTGTCCCTCATCTCAGCTGCCCCTGAAATCTGCCGCGTCCTTTCTGAGTCTTTCTCTCCAAATAACAGCCGCTTCCTCCTGTCGTGCTATTCAGATAAATTCTCCCTGCCCTGGTGTGCTGAAGGCAAGGCAACCTGGCAAGGCTTCGGAGCAAAGCCCGCTGCAGTCTGAGGGACAGACCTGGGTTGGGGATGGTCGTTCTCCATGGCCTCTGGTCGCAGTCTGGTCAGAGAGAGTTCGGGGCGCGCCATGCCTCTAAGCTGTCATCGAGCACTGGAGGTTATTTACATCACTGACGGCACCTAGGCGTGCGGGTGTCCCCACGCTGGGTTTAGCATCTTGCTTTCTACTCAGACCCGTCTGCGGGTCAAAAAAACTTGGGTGTGAAATGACCTCGTAGGGTTTCTCCCCTATAAATAAAGGGAGAGGTGAGCGTTTGCTTCTGTTCCTGGTTTTTAAATGTCTTGTGGTCATAATAAGCAGCAAGCGCTCCCTGTGGAAAGCCAGGGAGCACCCGTGAGCAGCAGCACGGTGACCTTCCCCGAGGGCTCCCGAGAGCTGGGGGCCGTTTGCAGACCCGTCCGACAGCAGCAAGCCCTACGCCAGTGCCCTGCTGGCGGAGCCCATCGCCCCCTCCCGCCTCGTCCTGCCCTGCCTTCCGTCTCCCGCTGGCTCGGCTGGGGCAGCCACAAGAGAAGGGCCCCTGGAGCAAGGATCCCTCCGAATCGGTGGGACAAGGCACGTGGCAGCACTAATACAGGAAGGGACTTGCTGGCTAAGCTGGCGAAAGCATCGTGGTCCAGGGGACCAGCAGCAGCCGGAGCACCCTCCCATACTCAGAGTGGGTTTCCCCAGGCCAGCCCCGACTGCGTCCGTGAGGCAGAGCTCTGCAGCGCCCTCCTCCAGAGCGTTCCTCTGTGGTTTTGGTTTAAGACCAGTTTCACTGAACCCAAGAAAAAAAACCTTTTTGAGTACTCTTAGCTGACAGCGTTTGGGACCGGTTTGTCCCGAGAAGGCAGGGACAAAGCACGGAGAGCTGCTCTGTGCCTCAGGGTCACTTGTTCCGCCGCGCTCGTACGGGCGTACCGAACTGATCCGTTCCCCAGACATGGCTGGCGGCGTCCTCCTCTGTACGCTTGGTGCTGTCTTGAACCCTCTTATTTCAGATTTACATCAGACCATGTAAGAGAAGAACTAGAGCTGGTTTTGCAAAGAATTATATATAATAAATACATTTTCTTGGTGGTGTTCCGAATGACCGCTTTGACACCGTGGATTCTCTTCTACTAAGAATATGATACTTGGAATTCAAGATTTGCTTTTTCTCTCTTTCCATATGTTCTGTGTTAAACATATGCTATACTTTATATTTAAAAACTAGCAGCAGACTGAAAAAAAAAGCCCACTCCACAAAAATATGTTTGCTTCATTATCAAAAGCTTCTGGGTTTGGGGTTTTTTTAATTTTTTTTTTTTTTAACACATGGGGGGGAACACCCTTGAGGACAATCTCAGAATGTGGAACTAACTTTAAAGAGCTGGGGAGAGAGTGAACATCTGGTTCTTCATGTGCGGCACGTGTAAGGCTCGTCAGAGCTGAGAGCTCTACACTGCCGTGTAGGGGTGGTGATGGAGTTGTCAGCTTTGTAATTAAGGAAGGGAGCCTGGCCGCTTCATTTAGGAATTGGCCTTCGGATACTTGGCTCATACTTTAACTGGCCCCTACTGAAAAACCGCACTGATATAAATGAAAAAGGGCCGCTGTCTGACATCCACGTAGGTTCCTACCTGCTGACCTGAAAGACCTTCTCTCCTCCCTCCCTGCCTGGGGTGGCACAGGGCTTTCCTAAAGCTCTCCTGCTTCTGTTGACAGAAGAACCTATTGCTTACCTAGCGTAGGTCACAGCCAGGGCAGGACGGGTGATCCACCTCGCAGCACTGAAATGCGAAGCAACGTGCTACCCATTATTTTATGTGTGCCGCCGTTACTTTCCATAAGCTCGGGCTGTGGCTGTGGTTGGGGTGGGGGGGCCATGGACAGGGGATGATGATGATGACGATGATGATGATGACAGGGTCACCCTGAGCCAGATCAGCATCTGTCTCCAGGTGTGTCCCTGCTCTGAGCCAGCCCCCCCCATCTCTGCGGCTGCGCCGCTTCCTTAGCGTGGGAGGAGGAGGAGGTTCCCCAGGGCCGGCTCCCGTCAGCGCGGGGACAGCCGAGCTCTGGGGGTTCACAGGGAGAGGCGCTTGGAGATGTCGGCCAGGGGTTTGGAAGGAAACCATCATCACCCTCGCAGTCTGTTTCCAGATTGCCGCCAAAGATCCTGAATTATTTTAACGGGTAGAAAGGAAATCCCCAATTGCCACAAAACCCCCTTGTTGAAGAGTAGGGAAATGGTACAGTGTGCTTACATCGAGGTAAGATTTAAAAATCCTGTGATAAATGTAACTGGTGAATTAAGGAGAGGAAATGGGGCTTGTCATTTGTGACATACAAACGAAGCGATGCGGCTGTTGCTATGGCGACCGTTTGTTTATTAGACAGCGGAGGAAGCCGTCAGAATTTGCCGCCCGAGAGCGCGTCGGCGTACGTGCTCTGCCCCCGTTATCCTAGGCCTGCTGCATGGATGTTGGATTCGGTGTTTGGGAGGGGAGGAGGAAATGCCCAGCCATCCTCCAGCTGGGTGTGAATGTTTTAAACTTGATGAAATCGCTGGTAATTTAGAACTTGTCTCTGAAATCACCTGGTAAATGACCACAGCAGCATTTAGAAGTAAAAAGCAATGAGGTGTGCCCAATTACCTTCTAAAGCTGGAGACACACACACACTTAAGCATGAATTTAATTATAATATGGGTAGATTGGTGCCTTTTTTAAATCCTGTCGCTGATGAGGATGACAGCTATCTCTACTTGAAACCGTAATAAAACAAAAGCCTACGCTGTTAAGTTATAAACTTAGAAATAAAAATTATCTTGCAAAAATGAAATACAGGTTTAATTATTGTAATTAGCTGCATGTTTCAAATCGTATTTTCAAACAAGCGTTGTTAAATTGGTACAGAGAGCTTTGCGAACCACCTTAGAACAGTTTGCGTGTCCTGAGCTGCAGTTAGCCAGGGGCTGAGGTAAGCTGAAGGGATTCTAACGTTACAGAACGACCCAGGCATGGGATGAGGGGGCCCGTGCCAGTTGGAATGGATGCCAGTCAAGCCAGGCTCTCGTTTGCCTGTGCGAGGCCTTCCTGAACTCCATAGCCCTGTTACGCCCCGCTTTGCTCGTCAAACAGTCTTTGCTTCTCATTACACCTTTGCAGACCAGCTAGGCTGGGGGGGGGGGGGCGGGCACCACTGGCATAGGGGGGCATACAAAATATTTACAGAGTCATGTAACGCTTCATTAGAACATGTGAAATCTAAAGCTAGAGGAAGATTTTCTTAGGAAATACGTCTGTAAAATCTATCCAAACGATCAAAAAAAACCCCAAGCCACCCACGAGCAAGAACCAGCCCAAAAATTGGTGTGAGATGTTGGAATGTCGTCAGCCTCTGCATTGAATCAAATCCTATTTCAAAGCAAAGTTGTTTTAAAATAAGCGGTCTTCCTGCGGCGCGTGCAACCCGACTGTCACAGCATTATAAATTAATGCAAAAGATGCCGAAAGGCCCCTTAAGTAGAAAATATCAACACGCGAACCTTAGCAAGAGATTTACAGGACTTGGTCTCCAAGTCCCACTGAAACGCTGCTCATCCCGTACACCCCCTCGGAACCCTCAGCCCTACTGCACCGAAATAGCCCGGCTTGCCGGCGGGGGTGCGTTCTCCTCCGGACTGGACCACGTTGAAGGGGGCGGCCGCTGCTCTTCCCTGTGCGCCGGAGCGTGCCCACGGAGCCTGGCGCACGTGCACCGATGTAAAATGAGGTGGGAGTGGGACCAGAGCCGCTCCCGCCCCGCTCGCCTCCCCTCCCTTCGGTGGCAGGCCGGGCAGGGGTCTCGGCGCAGCGCGTGATGGTACGTGCCATACGCGCCGCGGTACCTGAGCACCAGGGGATGAGTTAAGGACAGAGTGTCAGCCTTAATTGGAGGAAGCTGTCAGCCCAGAGATGGGCTGGCGCGTTTGAAAGTCTGCCACTTGGACAGGAGAACCATCACATGCCAGAGCTCCCGCGCTCCCGAAGGGTAGCACAGATTAAACTCAAATGATGAGGTTAATGTGGAAGGAAGTGGGCTTAGTTAGGACTACAAGAGACAGGCTTTTAAAAGAAAAAAGCTTCACAGTAAACAGGTGATGGAAGCCAAATGAGAGCCTCCAGCTCCATAGGGCAAGGCACTTAGGAGGGGTGAGGGTCTCCTCCTCAGACTCATCGATACAGGCTCATTAATAGCATGTTTTATAAACCCTGGGGACGCTGCGGAGGATGGCTTTTGTGACAAATAGAAATTGGGAAGTCACGTTACAGAGGAGAGGTCAGTATTTAACTCGGATTGAAATCCTAGCCCGCACGACACAGACCAGATGAAAAGCTTTGGCCAAACCCAGACCTTCAGGGCTGAAAGCTGACAGCTAGGAGGGCTCGCACCCTGCAGGCGCGTACGCGAGTCCAGCGACCATCTCCCCGAACAGAGCCACGTGGGCTTTGCCCCCAGAGCTGCAGCCGCTGAAGAGGATGGCCGAGGCGAGAGTACAGCGAGTGGGTGACGCTGAAAGGAGAGCAAGCAGAAACCCCTTCGCTGCCTGAAAGTAAGGATTTACACTTCACCTGTGGCAGCACTTGGTATTTTAGGAGAACTTAGTACAAACCTCTGACTTGCTCGGGGGAAACTCTGTGATGTGTTTAGCGTTTGCTGTGGGTGCCACAGGAGCAGGCGGGGCAGGAAGGGCGTTGGGGGCGGCGCGGGGAGGTGCCGCTGAGCTCGCCCTTTGCACCCAACCTGCTTAAGACTGCGGTTGCATCTGCAAAGCTAGGGCAGCCATGAGGCGTGCTACGGGTCAAATCCACCACCACTTCTCCATTTTACTGTGATTTAGCGTTTTGGATGGAAGCAGCGATTATTACAGGCATCAAAAACTCATTGCTGCAGTGCGTTGTCTCCCGGTGTCTCATTAAAGTAAACAAGAACGGTAGAAGCCGGGTGTGAGATGAACCCCAGGAAACACCCAAGAGAAATATTAATGTGAGTCATTGAGGTTTCCTGTACAACAGCCCTCTTCTGACACGGTACCCTTCCTCTGCTGAGAGCCCGGGTAAGGCCTGACGAGAGGGCTGATGGTGCCGATGACCAAACGGCGGCGCGCAGCTAAGCAGGGCCGCCGCGTCCCGCTGCAAGGATGGCTCTTGGCGTTCCAGCCGGCTGCTGAGCCCCTTCCCCAGATACCGCGCCGCGCTGGTCACGCGCAGTCACCGCCAGAATAGCCAGGGGTGTTACTGTGTGCGTGACTTCTCGCTCTTACCCGAACCTAAATGCAAAATCCAGTTGTAGCTGCGCTCGCCCGTGCCCCCTTGCTCACGCTTCTGGTGAAGGAGAGGGTGCCGGGGAACTCTCCCAACCCCGGGAGCAGCAGAGGGAGAGGAGGTGAGGCAGCAGCACCCGGGATCACGCAGGGGCCCTGCCGGTTGCTTCCTCCCCACCAGAACGGCGCCGTGGGCCTTGGCAGTGTCTGAGGGCGAGCAAGGAGCGTGGGATCTGTCCGTGTGTGCAGGATGGGCGCTGGCCCTGTGTCAGCCCCCGGCCTGGCCGCTCCCCGGCTGGATGGGGCTCCTTGCTCAGTCCTTCCTGAGCGTAGCCTCTTTCGGCCGCCAGGCAGACACCGCGTTTGTGAGAGGGCAAGCGCTGGCCGCGGGGCCACCCAAGGTGCAGGTTCCCAGCCGGCACTGTCAGGCTGTGGGCAAGACAATCCGTACCAGGAGTACCCGGGCTGGAGGACACAGGGTGTAACTGCAGAGCAGGACCAAAGTTTTTGGAAAGGATAAACTCTTGATAAGTTCTTAACCCTGATAAAAAAGCAAAAACCCCTTTGATATCTCTTTGAGAGGATATTCTCGCTAAGGCTTCGCTACAAGTACAGATCAGGGAAATAAAAGCTTCTGCTCTTTATCTTTTTTTTCTTCTTCCCACAGCCAAGTGATTTGGCTATACCTAATTAAGAAGAAGAAAAAAGCAGCATGAGCTTAATTAAGCTTTTAATTCGGACTACAGGAATAAATCAGTGCCGACTTGATAGTGACAATAAGAAAATACAGTGCCTGTTCTCCTCTATAATAGGGATAGTAACACGTGCTGGGGAATCCCAAGGGGGGAGAAGGGATGCAAGAGCTTCTGCCGCAGTCCGAGCCCCCTCGGTCACTTTGGGGTGCGTTGGCAGCGGGGTGCCAGCGCAGTTACAGAGCTCCCTCAAACACAGCTGTAATTCCCAACTCCAGTGGTAACGAGAACCAGAACTGTTAGAAATTTTGGCGGGTTTTTGGAACACGGACACGTTCTTTGGAAATGTAGGCAGGAAACTGGGAAAATGTGAAACATTGGATTTTTTCCCCAGCAGAATAATGGCTTTCCTAAGCGATTGGTACTGGTGGCGAAGGCGAGAATGAAACGCAAGCCCTGCTCAGCTGCGTGGCCCGCTCGTGGCAGGCGGGCTGGGAATGAATGAGGTGAGGCCGAGGCACCCCTGCTGCCAGGATCTCTGCGGAAACCTTTTTTGCCATGTTGGGTGCAACCTAATTAAGATCCCCTGGAGCAGACAAAGTTTGTTTGTGTAGCAAATCAGCTTGTACAGATTAGATGAACTTCTAAAGTAAAAATCACAGTAATTTTACAGAGTAGTTCGATGATTTTACAGCGTTCCATAGTTTCCCTCCTTGGCTAGGAAGTTGTCTGAAACAAGCCTTATCCTCCGGCTTTTAACACAAAGTTTCCCGTTTCAGATACTCCTTCAGAGGAATTAAGTAGTGGTAAAACGGAGAAGTGGCTGCTTTAAGGGCTACTTCTTTCTTATTCAGGATGCTGAATAAATGCAGCGCTATGCAAGAGTAACTACTCATATTACAGTCCTTAAAAAAAGTGTATCACCGGAACGTTAAAAAAAAATGCTGCAGTAGGAGAAAAAAGTTCTGAATTTTGCAATACTGAATTTCAAGGATTAGAAAGGGGGGGGGGGCGGGGGAAGTGTGTATCTAAACACAGGCGAAACCATCCTCACACGCGCCCGTCTCCCTCAGCGTTTGGCCCAAGGTGCAAATACTTTGGTTGGGGAAATGAAGGGCAGGGCTGTGCTGGGGTGGATACCGGGGAAGGCGAGCGAACCGGCGGCTTGGGAAGGCAGCCCACAGGCCTGTTGGCAGACCGAGGACGTTGGCACAATACGTTTGCAGTTTCATTTCAGTAGGCCGTTAAGCTCTTGAACACATTAAGCATATCCGCCACTGCTGGCAAATCTTCCCCATCTTCGTCTCTGCCACTCGAGCGTGCGCCGCTGCTGGCCGGCTCCGGCGCCCCGCGGGGGACCGACCTCCCGGCACGCTGCGCCCTCCGTCCTCCTCCTCCTTTCCTTCAAGGCACGCGTGGGTTTGTGTGCGCACCCGTACGTGTACATACATACTTCTGAGCGCCTAAGATCGTTCCGTGAAGGCCTGACTGTGCGGTTCTGGTCACCTTGCTGCCCTTCTGCCAGGGCACGTGGACCGCTGGCGCTTCTCTGGGGCCAGTCGCGTACTGGCTCCAACGGGGAGCTCGGTCTCCGGCACCGCTGTGAGCTGGGTCCCGGCCGGTTATCGCTCCGGGCTGCCAGGCAGGCGTACCGTGTCTCCTGCCTTCCCAGTTTTTAAGACTGTGTCTCAGGTGGTGTCCCCTCCGGACGAGGCAGAGGGACTCTGGCGGGGCTGGCGTTGGTCCCCCGCTGTAACGCTGCGCCGGCCAGGGGCTTGGGGCACGCGCTGCCAGGCCGCGATGCTTTTATTAGCTCACCAAAAGGCTCAGAATAAAGCAAACCGGGTCGTAGCGTGTTGAACAGGCGCGTGAAAAAGGCAATTCCGTTTCCCTGACCTGCGAATGAGGCACCTCCCTCGCCTGCCCTTGGCTCAGGTTTTGAAATCCAGGTTGAAAACTTTTAGCAGAAGTAAAGAGAAACGAAGCCAAGCAATCGCGTGTCGCCTGTGCAGCACTAACAGAAAAGGCCAACACTGTTCCCCCCCGCGTTTCGGGTTCACCTTCCGGTTCACACACGGTTCCTTAGGAGATGCTCCTTCGCCTTCGTGCTCCTTGCCAGGGAGGTGTCATTTCAGCCAAATCAGCAGCCGAACGCTTGGGCCCCGAGCGGATCGCGACACTGACAGCGTTCACAGATGAACCATTCCCATAAGGAAAATGCTGTCCCTGAATAGTGACAATGCTATTTTAAACTGCATTTTCTCCTTTGGAATCAACCTAGCTGCAGTTTCAATCACACGCTGTCTGTCAGCGGAATCACAAATCACAGTTGGCTGGGCTTTTCCCCTTCTTTTCCTTTTTGAAAGAGAGAAAAAGAAGCCGTAGCAGAAAGAGAAAAAAATAGCTAAATAAAAGCCAAGGATGGCCCAATGCCAGAGATGCTGGGAACTACCAATTCCTCCTCTCTTACCCTACCCTCAGACGGCTCCACATTAATTTCCTCAAAAACGAGCAGTTCCGCAAGCATCGACTCGGCACAGCCCGGTTCCCTACGGACGGGTACCCTGAGAGCACATCGGCACGGACACCGCGCGTCTTGGGGAGCTGCCGCGTACAGCCCGTCCGCCCAAGGAAACACCGCGACGTCTTCTCCTACCTGGCCCCTTCTTCCGTGGTGCCCGCAAGCAGCGCCACAGCTCTGACACCTCCGCTTCGCCGCAGGACGCGCCGGGCTCCGTCCCAGCCGAGCGGCGCCGCAGCCTGTCCCCTCCGGCGCGGCACCACCACCTTCATCCCGGCAGGAAAACCGGGTCGAAGCGTGGGACGTGTGCGGACAGACTGCGGGGCTTTTTCAAAGGGGGCACCCAGAGCCTCGCTGGGGGACGGGACCGAAGCGACCCACGGCGTCGGAGGATGCCTGGCCATTTTAGCTAAGTGTGCAATTGCATTTTCAACGTAATTAGGTGCCTAATTGTGCGCCTAGGCCTAGCTGATGTATTTGCACGTGTATCTAATTATGATTTATCTAAAAGCAATCTGGCCACAATGCCTTGCTCCCCAATCTAACAGAGGCATTCGTAAAGGTGAGAGAGGAGTTTGAGCGGTCGCTTTTCCCTAGCTTTTATTTTAAAGCGAATTCCCATTTCTCTGGGTTTTTTAAACAATTAAGCTGCTGAGCAACGGGAAAACTCCAAAGTGCGGTATTACTGAAAGGCAAGCGTAGTGCTGCGCCGACATCTGTGGAAACGAAAGAAGAATTCCAGGGAAAGGCCAGGGTGAGGTTAAGAAATGAAGTTTCCACGCAAGGCTTCCAGACAGCACTGGCGCTGGATGTCACGCGGCGAGCGCTCGTCCCAGCAGTCGCCGGGGTTGGAAGGGATCTGGCCTCAGTCAACGCGAAATGGGAGCTGCAGAGATCGCAGCTTTTGTTGTGAAACGGAGAAAATGTCGCAATGCAACACGCGAGAGCTTCCGGCAGCGCGGCCGGCACCACCGACGTGACCAGCGCCGTCCCCTGCCCTCCCCCCAGCGCCTGTGCCAGGCTGCAGTCGTGTTCTCGGTAAACTACGAACCCCATCGAAGAAGGCAAAACAAAAAACCCCACGGCCACAGATTTTCCCTTCAGTTCCAGTCCCTTTCCCTTGGGTGAAGCTCAGTATCCTCTCCTGGGGTCCTTCGGCTGCCTGGGGCAGGCAGCGCCGGCGCAGCTCCGGCCCCCCCGCCTCGCACGGCAGCGCGGTGGGAACGGCTGCTCTCCTCCTCGGCGCAGCACTTCCTGACCTGCAGTACGCAGCCATTCTTTACGGTGTGTGATGTCAAAAGCACTTACTGCACAAGCGGAGATCTGTGTTTCTTTTGCCACAGACAATAAATCTTTAGTGTCTTCTCCTGATACGCATCACTCCACTCGATCTCAGGAGGCACTATACGTCTCTCTTCCCCTCTGCCTCTTCTAACAAGGTCACTTTCTAGTGATGAAACAACTTTTCCAGAAGGTAAAGCGTTCAATAATTAATACCTACTGACAATAGCTTCCCAAAGCAGGGCTTTGAAACTCTAATGCAGGCTCTTCACAACCTTAGAGCGTGAGGAACCCTTACGCTGGATTTGAGTAGCAACGTCAGAAAATACCAGCCTGAAAAACTTAAAAACACGTGTGACAAAACGTAGGCTGATGCAACCGGATCTGCGTTCCGTGCCAAAGGCAACTCGGCGCTTCCTCGCTCACCGGCCAGCGCTGCTTTGCTGCCAGCCCAGGAGAGCCGCTGACCCCCGCGCACGCAACGTCACCCGCTGCCAGCGCGAGAGCACCGACACCTCCCGCTGCTTTCGCCGCCGCGCCCGTCGGTTCCGCAGGGCCCGCGTCGCAAGCGTGAGGGTACTGGGCTCTGCAGGACAGGCAGTGAACCGCAGCTGGAGGGGGCGCCCGGGCCAAACGTCGCAGGGAGCATGGCGCACGGTTTCCCGTCGCTGTTTCCCCATTTCCCTCTACCAGTCACTCCATAACTGCCAAACTGGCTTCTTCAGGTCATCTCCAGCGAAGGCAGCGTTTGACAAAAGCACAGAAGATGCCTCATCCGAGCACATACTGAAAAATGAGGCTATCGGTGATTTCTCTCAAATTTGTCCTGGTTTTCTGGTGACCTTGCAATCCTTTGGATGGGGTCTGCATTTAAGACAGCCAGTGGGAGAGTGAAGTTTGTTCTAAATAAAACTATTGTTCAGAGCCACCTTAAGAATAAAAGTCTGGCATAGAATCTGACCTTCCCTGATTTTTGTCCTGCATACAAGGCAAAATCTCTGTGCCTGAAGCTCCGTGACAAGTAAGAAGGTGTTGATGAGGCATTTCCAGCCTTAGCAGCGTGGAATTGCACACGTGTGTTGTTATCGCACAGAGGAAATCCCCGAATTTAAAGATGATACCTGCCTGTGCTTTCTAGCGATCGGTTGGCCCTGGTGTTGCAGTAAGGCCCCTGGGAATGGAGAAGGCCCCCGGGGCATCGCTTGGAGCAACGTTGCCCTGCGCTCCAGGGAGCTGTGGGAGCAAACCTATCCCTGGTGCGCCTCCTCTGCACCACACGCCCCGGTCTCTGCGTTCAGAGTTCCTCGGGAATGTTTTGCGGTCCCGACTGAAAACCATTAGATGTATGTTTTAGAGATCTGAAGTGGGAGGCAAGTGCCGTAGCTCGGGATCGGCCGTGCGGGTTAATCCCCAGGCCGGGGGCGAGCAGGCCGTGTGAGCTGAACGGGAGTCAATGAAGGGGTTTCCTAAATGCTTGTGACCCAGACCACTCAAACCTTTAGAAGGCAAAAGGTAGAATTTCAGTTGCAGTTTGAGCCGCAGCTGTAATGTTTATCTAGCACAGGGAAACTGGCTTTCATTCAGTAAAATATGTTATGCTTGGCAGGAATTTAAAACATAAAATGGTATAAAGCACTGTTCCAAGCCTGATGGCTTTGTGCTGTTTATTGATTTGGCCCGGACTGGGAGCCGTGCTGAGCAGATGCGATCGGCCTCGATACCCCCGGGGTCAGAGACTGGCCCCAAACTTGATGGGGGAAGTTAGATGTGAAGGCACACCATCGATCTGGAGGGGAAAAGGGAGCATAAGCTGGGTTTCAGTTTGGTAGGTCTGAGAACTTTTAAATGCCTGTACACCCAAAAAGCAAATGCTAGGAGCAGGAAGGAATGCCAAGGGAGCAACGATGACTGCTGTGCGCTGCCGGCGAAGCTTCACGGGACGCCGACGCGCAGCGGGCAGGTCCTGAGAGCCACCGCTCTGCACGAGTCCTTGACAGGCCCGTGCAAGGCCAAACCTACGGAAACCGGCTGCTTCTGTCTTCCCTTTCTTCCTCTCTCCGTTTACTCTTCGCCAGAGTGGGAAGGACAGTAACTAGCTTGGAAATATCTGGCATGGCGAAGTCATCCGTTCAAAGGGGTCGTCTTCGTAGCAGAAATACCAGGAAGGGGCCAGTACGGTGCCGCTTGCTCCCCAGTGAGGACCTCCATCTGTTAGCAGTTTCTTTACTCTGCTGGCCAGAGGGCAGCGTATACCACTGCACTTCTAAAGCAGTCAGATTTGAGAAACTACATCTAGGATTCACGGAATTCTAATTCTCAGAATCTGACATCCAACGGAAATACAGTCCATTATATTCTCTGGTTCCTTAACACACCTTTCTTCCCTTTCTGTTATAAATGTTGTTATCAGAGGGAAAAATCTTACTTAGTTGCCATCATAATCTTAATAAAACGCCCCATCAAGTCCATTAGCCACCTATGAGCTCCGACCATCTGCTTGGGGCGCGTCCCTGCCCTGCTACAAAGGGCCCGATGCCTACTACTGATGCGTGGCAGATTGGTTGTCAGGCCCGGCCCTGAATATCATTATGAAAATGACTGCACAAACAAAAGGTCACTCCCCTCCGCTTCCCGAGAGCCAGGCTGGCTGATGGCGGGCAGGAGCCCGAGTCTGTAGATGTTGTTGTTTTATTAACGGCACGGAATAGCTGGCCTGTGACTCGCTGGGGCTCAGCGGTGGCAGGGGCTCTAGGTTTAAGATCGCCCTCGCCGCTGGAGAGCTCTGGGTGGCTGAGGAACGGAGCCAGGAACGGGCGACGAGGCGGCGCGGGAGGAGAGGAGGAAGCGGCCCCGACACGAGGATGTGCCCTACAACGCCACAGCTCTCCCGGGGTGAGCAGTTGTTCTCCAGGGGCCATGCCAGGATTCCTGTACCATTCAGGGAGCAGAACTGAGTAACGTCCTAGCAGCCCTCAGGCTCTTTGGAGAATTTTCAGCCCTACATAATAAACTTCTTTCTGGGATCATACTCTACTTCCTAAAGATACCTGTCCATCATTTTACAACCACTCCAAATTTTAGAAGGTTTTATGGTGTACTATAATGTAAAATAAAATATCATCTATCTACTTCGGCACAGAAAGATATAAAATGTGCTACGAGCTACCGTGCGCTTCCCACCCGCGTCTCCCCCCTCTGAGCAGAGGGTAATACATTGCACCCAGCAAGGAAAGCTTATTTCAGACCATCAAAGAATTTCTGTTGTTTCCAGTGGAAAAGCATGATCATGAATTCCAAGAAAATCTAATCCTTTTTAATTTGATCCAACTGATGTAAATGGCAGGGGCTGGATTGCTAGACTGAGTAATAAAGCTAGAGCGACATGGTGGGAGAAAGCTACAGACAGAACCGCGTATCAAAAATCAAGTGCTCTTTGACTGTGAGCGACAAGTCCCGAGCCCTGGCGTGCGAGCGCTGCGGCGGCAGTGGACGTGCTGCCCTTGGAGGGTTATCCTGAGCCTTCCCAGGCCATGGGGCCGTGCAACTGGTGCTTATCATCTGGTAGCTGCCCGACGGAGGCTGGTGGAGAAAGACGGTGAGCTTAGCCCATTCAAATGGAAGTGATGGATTTTCATTAGCTTTTGCCCACCATGGGTATCGGAGGTTGTGAAATTAATTTCAGAGTGACTTGAAAGGAACAGAATCGTATGCATCCATATATACCTTAGTGACACCAAGCAGCGTTACTAACTCCATCACTGGTAATTGAATTAACTTTTTCTAAGACTCTGTTTAACTTAGATGAAGGCTATGGTACAAGCCATCCAAAAGCAGCACGTTCGATAGAACAGGAAGCCCTAAGGCTGCAGGCGTGCCGTTACGTTCCACCATCACGGGACAAAATTCAAATGTATCGAGACATTCACATTTACGGATGAGCCTGAACTTTATCTGGCCGTGTATGGCCCAGTCACTTCTTTTACTAGGTAGCAATATCCCCTTTTAGGCCCAGCATACAAACAGACCAAGACGAGAGGCCTTGTCCTGGTGTCGGCTGGGATGGAGGTGATTTTCTCCCTGGCAGCGAGTTTTGGACTTGGCAGGAGAGGAACGTTGATGACACGCTGACGGTGCAGTTGGTGCTGAGCAAGCCCCAGGCAAGGAGCTGGGAGGGGGCACAGCCGGGACCACCGGCCCCAGCCGCCCAAAGGGGGTTCCAGACCGTGTGACGCCATGCGCGGGGGGAGCGACCGCTGCTGGGGACGGGCTGGGCGGCGCTCAGCGGGAGGCGAGCAGTCGCGCTGAGCATCCCTGGCTTTGTGTATTACTGATATTACCAACAGCGTTATTATTACTGATACCGTTTTACTTTATCTCCGTTACTAAACTGTCTGCATCTCAACCCACGGGTTTTCTCTTGCAGTTCTCTCGCCCGTCCCACGGGGAGGGGGGAGTGAGCGCGCAGCCGCGTGGTGCTCAGCTGCTGGCTGGGGTTAAGCCCTGACACGTGTACGTTACTGGAAGGCGCGCCGTAAAGATAGATTGCAGCTGGGTTGTTCAGAAAACACTGTGGCTTATGAAGACCGAGTCATTTTAAAATGCTAACTCCAGAGTTTAGGGGGTTTTGTTCATTCTTTACGGATCTGTACTTCATAAGGGACTTAGATGTGCAAAGACTGATTTCAGAACAAAACCGATTTTGAATTATAGGAATAGCATTAAAAGATCAGAAGCAATAAATGTAATTTTTGATCATTTTTCTTCTTTTCCTCCCCACTGCCCGCCTCTAACACGCGCTGGTCACACTGAGCAGCGTGTGTGCTGTAGTCCTTCCCGAGTTCCTCTCTCCTTGATTCTGCGAGGGCTGTGCAATCAATGTCAAGGTAACGGAACAGCTCCCTCGCCCCGCCTTCTTTTTGATAATGTTGTATTAAAGCTAATGAGAGAGTCTGCATGCTTGAACTGATTAACATGTGCGACCTAAAGCTTTCAGGCTTTAGAGACCCTTGTGTCGGTACCGTGAGTGCCCGGGTGGGCATATTCGAGCGTGCTCTGAACCCAATTGGCCACCGTTAGCACAAGCCTATCATAAACCCCTCCTAAGTGAGTAAGCCTCCTTGAGGTCTGGGCTGCCACAGCGACCTGCAGGTAACGCTACCACCTTCTAGCTGGTCTATAAACTCTAAAAACGAACAGTCTTTCCAAGTCTTCTCCATCTCCCAGGGGTAACTGGGCCACTCTTGGACTCAGTTGTCAGTCAGTCCTCCCTGATGATGGGCCTTTTTCTTCTCCCCCTAAAACACAGCCCTTAGACCCCTCTCTCTAGTCTGAAGTATCTCAAACCACTTTTACTTGTGGTGAACACCTCACGAGGAGACTTTTCAGCTCCTGAGTAGCCAAGTGGTTGCCTTCTTACAGCGCTGGCGTTTTGCTTTGGAGAGCAGGAGGTGGCACGGCCGAGCACACTTAGCAAGAGACGGGAATCTTCCGCTGTCACTCGCAGAGGACATAAAACAAAAGGGCCCCCCCCGCCCCGGCTCCATTTCCATCCATGGGATCAACCATGTGAATAATCTGCCAAAATTTGTAGCACAGTTCAAAACCGCCCAAAATGCGACTGCCAGGCCCCCGTCCCAGCGTTTTCTTCCCTTGCCTCATTTATATGCTCAGGCTGTCATTCCGTACGGCTTCGGTGGGCGCTGGAGCGGTGCTGCGGGGATTTGTCACGCAGCCTCGCAGCCACAGCTGGGGGTGGCTGCACCCCCCTCCGCTCTGCCTGTCCAACAGAACTTGTTCAAAAATAAGAAAGGGAAAAAGCGAAGGCCTAAACACAAACTCATCCAAACTGAGAGAGATGAAAGCGGTGACGTTCCTGTGTGTGATCCGTATGTGTCCGCCTGGGCAGAGACGTGTGCTGCGCTTCGGTTAGACCTGACTTAAATCTGCAAATCACAGATTTCTCTTTGAAAGATCGTGCAGATGAATGGCATATATAATGAAAATGGATTAATACACATATCAGCTCAAACAGAGCTGTACATGTTTGTTGTGTGGAAACTGAACCTTTGTGCAAAGCGGGGCTTTCGTTTTCGTCGCATTTTGCCGAAGAGCGCGTGATGCCTCTGCACACGCAATTGCTTCTACAGCTATTTGCATGCACGTATACGTGTAAGGATCCCTTCATACGGAGATGTATGTATGTGTAGATTGTGTGAATGTAAATATAAGATGGGCCATATGTCCGAAAAGTCCCAAAAGAGCATCTGATGCTGATATGTAGACAGTGTGTTAAGGACCTTCCTAATTAATAACCCAGATTAAAACCTCTTGGCAATCAATTAAGATTAATGACAGAAGTCATTCTCTATCCCCCTACTCCCGCGTCTCGGGCTGTGAAAACCCTGGGTCGTGAAACTTTAATCCTGTTATCTGCTGCCTTCTTCAGCTGAAAAGCCTACAGATTAACACAGCAGACATTACCGAATTTACAGCCAGCCGCTCGGACAGCTGCCCTACTTTCAGCAGTTAATGGCAAAGGAACTAATCTGGTTAGGAGCGCAGGACTAGCGCATAATTCTGGGCGCCCAAGACAGCTAAAGCTGTCACGTCTCTTCTGGCGAGTAGCGACCGAATGGAGCTGTGGGCTCGCTTCTCGCCGCTTCCTGACGGCGCCTGGTCTGGCTCCGAGCTGGACCGACGGCCGGCTCGGCGCTCGCGCCCGCCGCGTCAGGGGCTCTGCCCAGGCTGGGAGCGGTGTCCCGGCCGGGTCTGGTTAGGTACAGGCTGCCCGCTCGTCACTGGAAGCCAGGTAGTGACACATATAACTGGTTTTACTGCAGTCCACTCCATAAAAAAGATGTTTTGAGGAATTAAGAAAACAGATTTGTTTTTTCCCTTTTGAATCATGCCCAACGAAACCACCTGTTATTAACAAAAACTGCGCTGCCCAGTGAAGTGTTTCCTTTTTCGTGGAAGGGGGGAGGAATTGTGGTGCTCTTTAGGGTGGCAGAGAAGGTGTTTGACAGCTGTAGCAAATCCACACTCCACCCAGGAAAGACTGGCTTTTCCTTCTTTAACAGGCATTATCCCGGCGCTGCCAGCACAGCTACGGCACCGCCGTGCCGGGGGCTGCCTATTTGTTGCATTTTAGGAGGTGCAAAGCACTCATCCCCCAGATCGCCGTTTGTACGCTAACAAGGACAGCAAGAGTTCTGCTGGCTGCACGCTCTGCTGGCAGCTCAGCTCTGTAAAATGCTCTGTTGTAAGGTATACCCCAGCTTCCCAAAAGACACATCCTAGGCTGGCACGACAGCCTTTCCGCCAGGACCATCGCCCCACCGCCCAGCCTGCTGTTGTCCAACAGCAACGGCATCGATGAGGGGGAGCGGCGCGCTCGCCAGCGTGGCACGGCCTCCGGGGACCCGTGCCAGGTCCCTCAGAGCCGCTTTGCCCACCGTGCTCTGGGGGAATACTGGTGACATGGGCTGAAATGTCACAAGCAGCTTGCTCGCTTTCTGCCATGTGATTCATACGGCGTTCGTACTCTCGCCGATGAACGCTGAGGGCTCGCTTTGAAAAGAGCAGCAGCACTCATCTGCACAAGGGGAGGGAGTGCCAAAAGCGGCGGCCTACGTAGATGGGAAAATATCCTCGTTTCTCCTAACACCAGAAAAACATTGTCTTTTAATAAAGATGAGGACTCCTGCTTTCGCTGACTGACAGCTAGCAAATCCGACTGTTAATACCCGCTCTAGCTGGGAGGGGCACCCCAGAGGCAGGCGGGCTGGCCCCTCCTCGACGGCCGCCTGCAACCCCCCTTTAACAGGGGCGAAGCCGTGATACCCATTTAGAAGGAGATGCTTTTGGAGGACGTACTGCTGCCTGGATGTTCTCACTGCAGAATATTCTTCCGGGTCATCAGCACAAGCAAATTCTCCGAGTTCACCTTTCATAATCATGCTTCTCTCTTGGCTGTCGCTCGCATTTCAGCAAGAGAGGCAGGTGTCCTCTCCAAAAGACGTTTTTTCTTTTAGGCAGGCCAAGGGACAATTGTTTTTCTGAGATTTCGTTCAGTTGGAATGACTGAACACACACAGAGGGAACGGTACCACGGGCCTCATCTCAGAATGCAACACTGTCAAAGTGTGGGATGCTACCGGAGCTATAATGCAGAATATGATTTTTGTGTGTAACATAGAGATGCTCGTTAGTTGCCACAGCTCCTTGTATTAATCCTGCAGCCATTATTCCTAAAGAATCTTTAAAGCAGGTAAATGCTAATAGGCTTGAAACTAAAAGTAAGTACAAGCGTCTTCTTTTTTATTAGGCTGTTCCGTAACATGAAAAAAGCTGAAAGTATTCCGTAGTTCTGCTATGGAAATTGTTCTAGAATTAGCTATAGCTTTATGTCCTTTCGTCAGCCAGGGTGGTTGCACCCCGACAGGGCAGAAGCTTAAACGCCAGCGCACGGGCTGTCTGTGGCCCGCACGGACACCTGCGTGCATAAACGCGCACAGGATCGGATCCCAGCCGCCGTCCCATTGCACAAAGCAACGAGGTCATCTAAAGGATGTGAAAACCCTGGCGATCACCCTTCGGTGCTCGGCTACGAATCAGAAAACGAACACCAGGATTGAGAGACAAGCACAGGACCCCAGCGCTCCCGTTGCGACCCCGTGCCAAGTGCTGTTCTCACGCAGAGGTGTTCCAGCACGGACGCGAGGGCCGGCGCTCCTCCGCAGCGGCACCGTAACGGCGCGCGCCTTCAGCCCTGCTTCCTAGCCCAACAACGCCGGGGACCGGAGGCTGCCCCAGCCTCCGCCAAAGCCCTCGGACAGTTGTCTGGTTTGTTTATCAAAGCACCCCACCGCTGCTGTGGTTCGTTCTTCTTTGCCCCTTTTGTAAAAGAAGGATAGAAAGTCTAAAATGGGAGGATGAACGCGGGGTAATGCATCATTTATAAATTATCTTGTTAGTGCAGAAAACAAAACGTGGCTTTGAAAACAAAATCTCCTGCTGCGGACTGCGCTACGTTTGATGGGAGCCCTTCAAACGAGTTCACGGCTTCGCGGAGGCTGTTTACGTGGGGACTTCGATCTGTACCTGCTGTCCCCTGTCACTCCCTGGAAACTTGGCGGCAGATGTTGCGGCGTTAAGTTGTCTCTGAAGTGGCTCTCTGTCCTCATCTCCCCACCACAACAGAGTCAAACTACATTAGATCTCTTTATTTGTGCCTCAGGCATGTTTGGGAGCACAGCTGTGTCCGCCCCCACTCTACCTTTAGTGTTTCAGCCCCCAGGCGGCAAATGTGAGCCCAAAACTGTTCTGCCACTCCTAACTACATCTGCTGACAATCCTGAGCCTCGCTGCAGGCTGCCGAGGACCTGCGCCTCCGCTCCAAACAGATGTCGGCGACAACCTGCTAGCTCACACCTGTACAAGCTTCCCTAACCTCACGGATTGCTAGCTGAAAAATTCATGACTCGGAGGATTTCCATCCGCAATCAAAGCTTCCCGGCTCACCCGCGCGCAGCCCTCCAACCGGGCCACCCTCGGCACTGCCTGGCAGCGCGGCAGAGGTGGGAGAGGAGAGAGAGAAGGAAGACAAAGCTCCCTCTGCTTTGATACTTCATGCCTAAATTTCAATGGCTTGATCAAGGACTTGAATTCCGCAGTGAATTCTCCTGCAAATGGGAACTACCAACTTCTTAAACAATGAAAGGAGGACGGCAAAACACAACAACTCTGCGGCTGCTGCCGTGCTTCCCAAGCAAGCCTGCGTACGCGTGTCTCGCTGAACACACGCGACTGCTCGTCCCTGCGCTGGCTTACACCCGGCACAGCGGTACCGCATGGGATCCCCACCCAGCAAGTCATGAACGAGTAAAAAGATCTAGTTTTATTTCCCCCAAGATATAAAATACCGTGCCCGACGGAACTGGCACTCCTTCGCTGTCACGACTGGGTTATTCGGTTTTATTCATCGGTACCAATTCTGCTCTTAGTGGGGATACTGGAGGTCAGCGAGCTACTTCTCTGTGTTTCACAAACCACGATGTTGGTCAGCATCTCCCTGTCAGGTCTGGAGAGGGCAGGTGCCCGAGCTCAGAGTGGCTCAGCAAAGCCTTCCCTGGCAGGCAGTTTTCACCGTACCTACCTGTCGCGATGGTCAGAAAGCCTCAGAACAGAGCCTGACTGACATTTTTTCAGCCTGTTCAGGCACCGTTTCTTCTCCGTTCCTATTATATTGAATTTACCTGTTCAACTGTATCATACTGTATACCTTGTACGTAGATGGGTTATCGCTAGCTCCGCTACACGTAACGTGCGTCACTCGTGCAAACAGTAAATAACTTGCCACGTAACGACGCAAATGGCAACGCTGGTATTTGATTGTGCTCCCTCTTTCCAGCATTGCACTTTGTTATTCTGCCTCTTCCAACACTTATCCATGTCTTAATTAAATCCTACCTTTTCTTCCTTTAGAACAGCACCAAACTTTTCCCCAGGGAAACGGTCGAAATACCGATTACCCCCCCTTTAACCCCTGGGTTTCTTTGGTGTACGTTGCAGAAACGGTGTTCTCGCCCACTACTGCTTTGTGGTACGCGCGCGCCTGACCTGTCGCGCCCACCGGGGGCCAGCCGGTTGAGGGAAAGCTGCCCTCTCATTTAGAGGGAATCGTTTCCCCTGTGTCTTTTCTGCCGTGTCACTAACTGGAAGCTGAATGGTCCCAGTAGGTTTGAAATACCTCGATGGTAAATTAGTCCCCGAGATAAATGCTGAGACTTACAGTAACGCTTTCTTGAGGAATAGCAGTCAGAAATACAGAGTTTAGCTTCACTATAAAAGGTTTGAATAATAACTTTACTTCCCAGTCCTAGCGGTCCTCATAGCGGAGGCCACTTTTTCCTGGGTCGAGAGCATACCAGAAAAAGGATTGTCTGAGAAACAAGTTTCCTCACCTCTTTTTTCCATGAAAGTTGCCTTCAGCATGGAAGTGTAAAGCTACGTGAAGCACTTGCATGGAAGTGGTGGTGACTTAAATTTGATACGGTTTTAGTATTCTGATTGCCAGACTACTCTCACAAATAGCTGGTTGTAGAAAGATATGGGAATTTGTTAGCGTTTGCACCGAATCAAGCGTGTGCGATGTTTTTTGATTTCCAGAGGAACACACACAAGATGCAGAACGCTTCGCTTTGCTTTCAGGAGATTTGGGTTTCTGCAACATGTCTAGGCTGGCGCCATGCATCTTTCAAGGCGCTTTGTTTCCCCAGCGCGTTACTTTCCCTGTCGTGCCCTTCTTTTGGCTGCAGTGCTTGCTTTAGTTAAGGTCACGGAATTACCAGCGCTCAGCAGCCGCCACAGCCTGGCTGTACCCCACCCCTCCTTTGCCCATCGTAGCGGAGACGCGCGCCACGCACAAACCTCATCTCCTTGCTGTGGTCGCATCAAGGAGACTCTGTCGTACTGTCTTCGTAACAGCGCCCACAGTGCGTCCAGCCGACCCTGCGGCAACAGAGCAACGGGACTTTCAGGACAATACAATCAGTCAACGGAGAGCGCACCGCGCCTGCCGAGCTACCGTCCAAGATGATCCGTGGAGAAATTTACAGACGGAACCGAGCACCAGTTCCTTAGAGCCAGATAAGCGAGGTGTAAACTCGGGCTGTGTCACCCGCACCGCGCAGCGGAGGTGCTGCTCTTTCCCACCGGTGGATGCCAGGTACTGCGCTCTCGCCGCCGCCAGGAGCCGAGCGGCTGTGACCTGACCCACGCTTACTTGTGGGCATTCCACAAGGGATGTGGTTATTTGCCCGCGCTTTGGGCTGAATTGCCACGTGTCCACTTCTCCCACATAAATGTATTTGGTTTCACAGCGTGTATACCCAAGTTCACCGTTCTCGGGAAGGCTTGGGGCGGGCAGGCGCGTGGCGCCGCACAGTGAGTCCCACGTGCAGAGGACGCAGCGCGCTCCGCAGGGACGGGTTGCAGACTGCGCGCATGTGTGGCCAGCACGTCTTCAGGAGCTCCTGGTGGTCACAAAGGACTTACAAGGAGTTGTAAAGACACAACAGATGTATCCGTACTCCCAGCTAAACCTCTGTGTTCTCTGCTCTTACACATTTAAATCAAGGTGTTTGTGGACGCATCTTTGGTTTTTAAGAAGAGCTTGCTACGGGTTTGCAAGTGACTCGTGGCATCTACGGAGGGAAATGTCTTTATGCTGTTTATTAGGTTTTGCTTGTATGTCATGCGTTTTGCATTATATTGTTTTATTTAATTTTTTGCTTTTCTTGGTTGGTAATGAGTATGTATGTTTAAACTTAGTGTAACAGCCACAAACTGTGCAGTTTTAGTCTTAATTAGATATACATCAAGATAGACCAAATGCCAATAAAGCCCCCATAGATTTTAGTACTCTTACTGTGTGATATGTCCCTTTTTTGGGGAAGGATAACAGAATGTGACAGTCATGATCAAGTACTGCTTTTAGGGCTAAAAACCGCTCCTGCTGTTCACCCTGAGTAGGTGTTCGCTTTGAGAATGGTGCGTTACACTGGAATGGGAATACTCGAAAAAGAATGCACAGTTCAGCATGCATAAGGCTGGTAATGTGGGCAAAACCCAGCCTTCCGTACAAAATTACACTGCACTGAAGACTGAAAGATTACCTTAATCGGCGTGTACCACTTCGCCTGAATGGCTGGTGAGGTAGGCTTTGGTTTCGGTGGTTTAGGATGAAAAGGTTCTTCTGGTTCCTCTGGGAGTTTCACCACAGCATTTTTTGCTTTTTCTAATCTAGCCCCTTCTTCAGTGGATCCTTTATCACCCCAGCGCACCTAAGTAAAGCCAGAGTTCAGACGTAAATGCACGAAATGCGTAAACTGTTGCAAATAACAGAAGAGCTGAAAAAACTTAAATTTGGAAGAAGTTCTGAATAAACAAAAGGGGAGCTACTGAGGAAAATGTTCCCTCTTCATTCTTGACGACAAGCGTTCTTCAGTTAAATACATTTGTAAATCTGAGTCTCTCAGTAGTGAAAAGTCAAGAGAAAGGCTGAAAGAAAACTCTACCGTGCATGACACAGGCCATACAGGAGACGGGCAATCTGGGAAATGTTCTGCAATTAATGATGTAAAGATATCATTTCCAGTTCTGATTTATTCTAAAATACCAGACCTTTGTCTGGCACCAATGAAAGCCTAGATTTTTGTCACCCCAAATTTCCTTGTTGAGAACCTCAGTGTAGATAGAAGGCGATAGGTGAGCAAGTCTTAGCAGAAGCTCCGTGAAACTGCTCAGGTTTTCAGTAGTTTGCAAGAAGGAAGATACTAGAGAAAATGCCAACAGATCAGTCTAACCTGTGTAGTAAGGAAACGTGAAACCCGGAGCCGTGTATATGTGATCACTGCCACAAGCGTATAAAATATATCCAGAGGGTTCAGAGAGAAAGGAAACCTGGATTACTGCTGGTGGTGAGACACGCACCTATTTCCACTTCCATAAAAGGTTGTGCTTACTGTGCTGTAAAGAGGAATTACAGGAAAAAACCTTCCCTCTAGGAGAGATGATTTGTCTTGCTGCAGTAAACTATTTCATCTTGTAACTGGGAACACCGTGCGGCACTTTGAGCAAGGATGTTTGCTGTATTGTACAAACAAGCCTAGCGAGACTGTTACTTCATCATCCAGAAAGAGCACCTGAAAGCTGCGGCTGAAGTTTGAAAGTTCTCAGTAAAACTGGCCTGGGTTATTTCAGTGCAAGACTCTCTAAACCGTGCTATCTGCTGCAGCCTAGCCTGTAAGGAGGACCTGATCCACCTGAACCCAGGCAGGGAAATTCTGACATTACATCTTGGGTAAATGAGTCGTTAAACCGCTGCTGGGAAATAGCTAGCCGTTGCTGCAGGACTGCACCAGCGTACTTGTTTTTTTCAGGGACCTCCTAACTGGAGATGCCAGGCGTGAAAAGAGAAGACCCCAAGAAAAATCAGAGACGACTGACCTTGCACCCTGAGGGGAAAATGAAGAGCATGGCTGCCCGCTGCGTGGTAGGTACGTGTCAGTTGTGTCTCGCTACCTGCCAACCCAAGCACTGGAAAAGTAGGCAGAAAGCGGTGGGACGCAACAACTCTCCCACTGCAAAGGGGCACGAAACCATTTTGCTCGCCAGGAACAAGAGGTGCCCCTGGTCTTCCTTCTGCTACCCAGAGGGAGGGAGAAAACTGCGCCAGGTTTTGCTAGGGACGCTCTGTAATGTGCAGGGATAACTGCACCGTAGGACAGGAGAAGGAAGCAGCCCAGCTTCTTCATCCTCGTCAGCGCCATATGCAGAACGTGCTGATGTGGAAAGCGAGGAAAACGCGCAGGAGGCCAGAGTCTGTGCCCCTTCAGAAAAATGAAAACCTTGGAGGAAAAAAATCTTGTCATTTTATCACCCAAGTGGTTTTTACCACTGTAATGTCAATGTAGAGAATGAGAGCAGGGAAGTAGGACAGAGCTCAGTTTGGTCTGTAACACGGTAACTCACCTTGGTAAAACACAGACCATCCTTTCCTTGGAGGGGGATTGTTTTGAACCTTTCTGTTATTGTGAACTTTACTGTTTGGCTTGCTTAGTCATTCTTTTTCCCACCGGGGAAACCTCTCTCCGCAATATTAGAATGGGCTTTCATGTCCAAGTAGGCCCTGCTGAGTCATTAAAATGCATCTGCACCTCTCACGGTGATCAATGGTACTTCTACAGTGGTTTTTATGAGGTTGTTAAAATGTATTTTAAACACCGTTGAAACTATTTAGAAATAGTTGGTGGATTCCGTACTGATAAAATGACCTTCTCCTTCCGATTGAAGCGACTTTACCCAGAAGAAACCAGAATTTGTGGAGTCTGACAACACAACTTTGACATAAAAACTTGCTGCCTGTACTGGGTGGGGCCTAGGAATGACACCATAGCACTTTAAAGCAATGCCGAAAGATAGACCTAGGGAGAGTGAACAACACTGGCAAAATCATTCTGGCCTGTTGGAAAGAGGAGAAGGTAGCGGGGAAGGCAGGAGTGAAGGAGTAACTGTCCCAAAAGAGATATAGTAAGCCAAGAGCAGTAGGATGGGAGCGGTCAGTGCACGTTTACTGGTTTGTTTTCTTCTTCTCTCTATGCAGGGAAGCTGCCAGAAGAACCAAGCTGCTGAAAGAATGGCAGAAGAGTAGAGCTCAGAGAAGCACTAAAAAATAGAGAACTGCATCTCCACATGAACTGCAACCAGGGAAGAAACGTAGTGACCAGCAAGTCTTTCGTTGGCCGCAGCACAGGAGCCACATTTAACTGTCAGGTAAGGAATAACCTCCCTCGCATGAGCAACGTGCTCTCCCGAGCCAGCGAAAGGTTTGAGGTCCGACACCGCTCTGTCCGAACCGCTGGGAACGGGCTGTTCAGCCAGTGTTTCCCTCAGCCCCACTGTTACAGATACTCCGGGACAGAGCTGACGCTCCATATTCAAGTGCTCAGGCATTTACGATGTGGCGCCCAACCCTGAAATTTGTTCGTACTCTGTGGTCCCCGAGAAGGACAGAGACACAGCCCCACCAAAGGAGGTGCCTGTCAAGAGCCCACCCTTGTGTCCTCAGCCATTCCTCTTGGTTTACATCCTTAGCCCTTAGTCCTGCCCAAAATTCCTAGGGTAGATGAGGACGTTTTCTAAGCTAATCATTACTTCCACTCTGTTAGAAGTGCTGTATTTCTGCCCTGTGATGGACATGCGTTTCTGTACGGTGCCGATGCCGCTTGTGTTACTAAGGTATCTCTGTTCCGCTGCGCAAGGTACCATTCATAAACTGTTATGATTTAAAGCCTGGAACCTGGCTGCCATTAGAGATTCAGGCTCTGTAATTCTTTATGTTGGTGTTTTCTAGTTTGCCTCTGAAAAGCATTACGCAAAATGTTTCTTTTTCTGAAATCTGAAGCTGTTCTAAATTAGCAATTCTGACCTGCTGAAGGAAACACATACAACTTGCATGAACTTGCATGTTCTTCTGCTGCATTTAAAAAGAACTCAAGCAAAGCTAATTCTTAGGCCAGTACCTTTAAAGTTTCATCAAGATACACCAGTACGGCCTGTGTGGGTATTTCAGACAGAGTTTCCTAGATTGAAGTTAAAAACTGCATAAAACCGCTTTGCAAATTCCATAAAGGCTGACTTGACTATAAAATCTGACATAAGGACGTGCCCATAAGGATGCACATTTTTCATTCTGTTTTAATTAACATGATGCTATCATGTCTCTTCAAAGACAGGCACTGTTGTCGCTGTGAGTTCCTTTGGGATCAAGCCTCTCCTTAGCGTCACCATTGTCAGCGCATTTGGCTGGCCCACACTTGGAGGACTTATGTTTCACTGTAATTTCTTCCAAAACATTCAGAAAAGGCTCTCACTCTCTCTTTCTCATTAGCTTGATGGAAAGAGCATGTCTTCAGGCAGCTATTTAAAGTTCCAGTCAAATGGAACTACTGAAAGCTGTTCTTTCATAGGCAAGGTCAAAATTGTTCGACACCCTAAAAAATTTTACAAGGCTTATGTCACTGGGAAGGAAGCACACATCACGCCCTTGCATTTTCAGTGCGCTCTGAAAGCCTTTGTCTCCACCATTCGCAGCCTCGGAGAGCATGCGTTGTGGTGAACTGGCCATCTCCATCTTGTACAAACCTCCATCCTTTTAATTCCTCCAACTCCTCGTCCACCGTAGTAGGAAGCATCCACTGTCGGCCATTTCTTGGTAGGCAAGGGCTCTTGTTCTTCTTCCTGTCGGTGAAATCAAATAACGTTTACTTTCCAAAGATACTTCTCCCCCCTCCTAAGAGCCTTTTCAGTCTATTTCACTAGAGTTCACAGAGTGAGTTTCCCCATGTTAGGTGTGAAAGATGAGATATTTAGGTTCCCCAAGGGTTTACCAATTTCCAAACAAAATCTGGTCGTGTTTGGAAATACTTTTAATGTTTTGCATGGGCAAAGCACTGGTAGCGACTGTTAGGAAGGTCCAACTGGGGACTCTAACTGTGTGTTCTACAGACAGTCACTCGTTTGCCTCGTCCTTTTCCTTTCCACTAACAAAAATAAGCAGAACACACACAAAGAAAAGGATTTGCAGTGGCTTCTTCTACAGAAAATAGAATGCCTTCAAAGAGCCAGATCATCAGCCCTACTCATTTGGATTCAGCAGACAGTGTTCAGCAGATCTGCAGATAAGGGTTACACAGCCGATCACAGTTTCCTAAGCCAACCTTTGTCAAACTCGCTCTTGGCTCCCTCAGCTCAATGAAGTGTGCCTCATCATGGACTTAACTCTCCGAGTACTCTTGAAGAAGCTCAAGCAATTGGCTAAATCAAGACCAAGGGGCAAAAACACTGAAGACGCCAGAAGACTCTCCAGTGCATTTTTGACCATAAGATGGAGAGAAATCCCCTCGTAAGGGTTCTTTGGTCCCTGGAATGCCAAAGCTGTGGGGAACATGCTGTTTAGGTCGTACATGAATCTTTAGACTGTTACACAAGAGCTACTCAGTCCTGCTTTTGCTGCAGAATGGGAAAAATAATGTTCGACTATCTTGGGATAAAGGCCCTAAAGATTTCTGTGGATTTGAACTTAATTCATGCCACGCTGAGACGACTGAGACAGAACAGAGATTTGGACTTTGGCCATCCCGCTCTCAGCTTGAGGCTTCCCACGGGGCAGTTCTTTCTTCTCCGGCAGCTAGGACAAAGAGCCGGATTCGCAGAACACAGGAAAGCACAGAGGGCTGCTATCAGGTAACCAGTGAGATGAGTGGAGCGCCATCATACCGTACCTCTATTGGAGCTGACGGACGTGGAGGGGGATCTTTGATGACCTGAAAGAGACAAACATATAAAAGCATAAGGAATTGCACTGGCAGCATCCAAAAGGCAACAGAAAATTTTAAGAGTGAACTGTTTCCATCTGAGCCCCCCACATCTGCTTGCAAACTGGCAACCGCCACTGCCGAGTCCCTTGGGTATCGATTATCAAGGCCTTCTGGAAATTAACACCATCCGTCTAATAGAAAATAACATCAATTGACTGGCAGACACTCTTTGGGCAGACGTGTCTGCCACTTTGCTTCCTGACCGGATAAGACTCAGTCATTCTAAGTAATAGCCAGTGATGAAACCCCGTGGAGTTAATTAGCGAGCCTGGGAGGAAAAGCATCCCGAGATCTCTGTGAGGTCTTGCATAATGTTGGGCCAAGATGCCTGCTTCCTTGTGCCATGCTGCTGGATAATTTCTGGCCCAATGACAAGTGCGAAATGCCTTCTGGTAGCTCAGGCTTCACCTCTAGACGTCCAGATCGTTTCCGCAGATCTCATTTCAGATCTAATAATTTTAAGTACGTAGCTCCTTGACTGTTCAGCGTGGAACGCCTGCAAGTGGGAGTTACGTTCACAAGGCTGCTTCAACGGTTCCTGGATAAGGCCCTCTCTCAGGTTCATTTGCTTACAGCTGTATTTAAACCTCTACCTCCAGTTCCTTCCTGCTCCCTTTCTCATACACACCCTGGAAGTCGCAGGGAGTTCCCCGGTACTGACAGGAATCCACTGAACTGTACAGGGAGGAGAAGAGGAAGGCAGCGACCCTCTTCAGTGAGTAAGATGAAAACGGAACGTGCAGCCGTTCTTCCACAAGACAAGCAGGTTTGTAAGCTAAAAAGAAGTACTTCGGTGATAGCAAGTAATTTTTTGTGCTTGAATGTTGTATAGAAATGACTAAAAAATACGCCATGAATATAAGGGAGTCTTGTTTCTGCTGAGCCTTAGTATCATACAAAAATAACCAAAACTGTCCATGGTGACAAACAGCTAAATCTGCTAATACAGGATTGCGTACCTTAATTGAAGTAAGTCTTGTTTTATTCACTCCGTGCTATTAATTGTATCACTCTCAGTTAGTCTAGCACTGCCCATAAATAACGGCACTGCACAGATGTATAGCATCGTACTTAAAAGAAACGTATCTTCCTTGACCACTAATCAGGAATTTTCCTTCTTGATTTACATTTCAGGTCACAGTTGGCATGAAGGTAGTTACTGCCTAAACAAGCTGTGGACTTTGAGCACTGGATACAGGAATTTGGCCAAATAAGAGAAATAAGTTATGGCACCCTTGGAAACATTTTCCCACAGCGCTTCAGGTTTAAGATACTGAATTGTTCATCAGGCAAGCTCAGAGCACTCTGAGCGGATTGGAAAGCCAGCTGTGGAGTTTAACCAGACATCCCTGTGCTGCTATGATGTTGCAACACAGGCCAGAAATTACTTTCCGTTAAATATTTCTGAATACTTTTTTCTTCCCACCCATCAGGAATTTTCAGAATACTTAACAGAAGTCAATTACTGAATTGGTGAAACGTTCCTGAGATCCAGATTGGAGTTACTGCCCCGCCTTTACAAGAAGCAACAGCACCGAGGGATCACGGGACAGATTCTGAGGGAGACTTGGATGCCGAGCAGGATTTTTCCAAAGCACGAAGATACTCAGTTCTCACTGAAAGCAATTAAAGACTGGAAGCGGTAAGACAATACTTTCAATATATTAAGGCTCACCTTATCTATCTAATTCCCATCCTTACTTCCCTTCTGCCTGTCTCTAACAGTTATCTCAAAAAATTGTATTAAGGTGCCAAGACTGCAAGCTGCACGGGGGGAAAGGCCTAGCTAGGTTGCGTATTTATATACATACATATTGACCGGTATTATCACTCCACTTCCTATAGTTCTACCGTTCTTAAGCCTTGCAATCCCTCCCGAGCAAAGGCAACTTTGCGTAGCAAACCTCTTTGTGACGCGTGCTCAAGTTCGCTTGGGCCCTTCGCCTACTGATCTATCCAGAATCAGCATTTCCACCCCGGTGAATCAAGACAGGCTCTGCTTGCTGGACCTCATTGGGCTCCGAAAGTCACGAGTCAAAGGCAGTTTTTGTTTAACTCCCTGAGCTACGGATCGAATCCTGTGCCAGCTGCTAAACTCCCTGAAGTTGTAGGGTGAACTTGATTGGAAGCTAAACAATACATTAATTAGCTGTTATTTCTAATAGCTTCAGAAAATGAAACTTGTTTTAAATGTGACAGTGGTGTGAGAAAATAATCTGCTTTGAGTAGCAGATACTCACCCCTGCTGACAGAAGTGGAATGTAAATGCCTGCATCCTTATGGTTCCACAGGCTCCTCACACTCTCCCTCTCTCTCACGCACGTGCGCGCACACTCATTATTTTCGGTCTTGTGTGGTATTTCAAGTGAAATCAGCAGAAAGCCATTTTTAAAAAAGAGAAATCCGAGAAACCCACGCAGCTTTGGCAGAAAACAATGCAAATGCGGCATGAAACTGCACATACTGACGATCGTAACCCTGCAAATGGATTTTGCCTGAACTGGATTCAGATTGCTGAAGTACAGAAGAGTGAGTAACGCTGCTGTCTTATTAACCCCACGTAGAGGTGGATTACTTCCTAATTTTTTGTTTTATCATCATCATCACCAGCAAGGCTGCATCTCATTTATTTAGTCGCAAAGAATGAAGACTTGGCTTTGGAGGAGAGCCAATTTCTTAAAAAAAAAAAAAAAAAAAAAAAAGAAAGAAAAAAAGTTAGTTGCTTCAGGCAACGGTCCCTTTGATCCGCTCATTAACACTTCTCAAATGTTCGCGTGATGTGGGCATTAGGAAATGTCAGCACCAGAGCCTGAAGCCAGCTTGATGTGATCATATGTTCTGATATTGAGGGAAGAGTGAAAGAACTGTCAACAGTGAACTGCCTTTAAAATAAAGGGGGGGAGGGAAGGAAAAGGAGTCCCCCTACCCCAGCCTGAAGTGCGCACGGACCTCACAGCAAGGAGCGCTGTCAAGACCGCGTCCCGGCAAGGACGAGGCGGAGCGCCCCGGCCACCTGAAGCTCCCACCCTGCCTGCAGGCGGCGTGGCTCCGGACACTCGTTCTTGTTCTGCCCGCACACCTTTTGCCTCTCTCTCTTCCATTGGATTCCGAAGCGTGGGATGCTTACAAGGTTTGAGGGCTGCTGCTGTCTTCCTTGCTCCCGTTCTGTGTCCCATGAAACCAGACGTTCTACTCTGCCAGGGAAGAGGACTCGGAGAGGGGAAGAGGAGATCCTGCCTGGCCCCGATACGCTGCCTCTCGTCAAGGACAGCGGCACCAAAGCCCAGATCTCCACAGCCAGCAGTGGCAGTAACCTGCACCGTGAGAACCTCAGGCGCAGCAAAGAATGGAGGCACAGGATCATGATCCGAGGAAACGGACATCAAAACAGAAAGAAAGGAGGAGTCGGTATTTGGCAATAGGTTCAATGCACAGTATGTCGTTTTGGAACTCGGTATTCTTGTAGCAGTGAGTCCTAAAATTACCTTTTCTTTTTAAAGAGACAAGTAATATCCACGAGAGGCGGGAGGGAACAACAGAGGGCACTAACATTTAAAATGCGGTGGTTTTATTGCTCTCACAGAAGCCAGGCTGCTTCTTACTAATAACTTACCAACCTGCAGCTCAAGACTTCCCTAGAAATAGCCAATTGCTCCTGTACCAAACACTACATCCAGAAAAGATGCTCAGGGTAAGTTACTGTCCCTTCAAGTCAACATTGGGGAGGAACAGGCTTAAGCACCAGGGGAATCGGAACCAAGGGACGTGTGCTCACAGCTCAGCGCAGGAGATGAGCCCAGAGAGAACCCCAAGCCTTAATGCCACAGCATGTCTTTGGCACCCAAGGCAGTATCTTTGCTCTGCAATTTGCTATAAAGGGCATCTCTTTTAGTTAATTGGGTCCTAGCTTAGGTATCCACTCCTCCCCAGCTCTGCGTGATGTGTCGATGTACACCTGTAGTGTAAATGGAGCTCCCTGCACCTCTAACAGGCATAGGCTGGTGCAGCTAATATTTTAACGTATCATATTGGCATAGCTACCAAAAGGGCTGGAAATTAATGCTGAAAAACTATACGTGTGGCTGGTTTTTATGTAGGAGTTAGACATTAAAAAATCCAGTACTGACAAACAGTACTGAGTCATCACTGGAAAGAGAATCCCTGCTCTCTGGGGCTGAGATAGCGCAATCACTCTTCACTGTAAGGGAAGGAAAATGCGCAGTACGTGAAGCTTTACTGCACCGTCGGAACTGACCACCTGACAGCACTGACTTCTGAACGCTGACCGACGTGAGGAGCACTTGGATTTTCTTCACTGGGTTATACTTGTGTAAACCTGATGCTGAAAAAAAACCCCATCTACTTGGCAAACAACCAGAACTGCGTGCGCAACCGAATAGGAAGAGATCGACTGCATTTCCAGCTGTGCCGATTCTGGGCTACCGTAGGTCTGAGACGCAGCGGTTACGTTCTGACAGTCATATTCAGCTACTGACAAAAGCCAGCGTTTTAGTGGGGTAACTCATTCTGAGAGCTCTGACAAACTGTACGAACGTTGGATTTCCTGCTATCAGTCAACTCAAAAGGAATTGTGTTTGTCTCGGAAAAGGAAACACTTGAGAAGTCAGGAAAAGGACAAAAGAAAAGCAGCTGCTTGCAGAAGAGCAGCTCTTGAGAAAGGATAAAGGATACGATGATCCCTCTCAACAATTATGAACAAGTAGTGAAACAACTCACTCCAAAGTAGGTCTGTAATTAGCTGACAGGAGAAAACAAGTCACGTGGCTTCACTTAAGGATTTCAGTTGTATTTCACATGCACATTTTTAAAATAACTAGACTTTGAAACACAAAATGCTCACTTTCCTATGAGTCTGCTGCAATATGATGTCCCTCCTGTTCTCCCTCTCCCCTGCCCCAGGGGACAGATCTACGTGAAATGCCTCGCTGTGTAGCCGCTTCCTACAGATGGGAAGTGTAGAAGCTAAGAGTGTGAAGGTGGTCTATGAATCAAGGTTAGCCAATTATTTTAAAATAAGAAAACAGGGAGCTTTCTTCTCCCTGATTTTGCCTTTTCCTTCTCTGCAGGAAGGCTCGTGATGTAAAAAAAAGTTGAAGTAAAAAACCTAATGGACAACCTCCCTAGATTTCTGATGGGACTGTGCTGCGGAGAATGAGACAGAAGAGAGTCTTTTTGTGGGAGAAGAGCTCGTAGTTCTTGCCTCATAAACCCCAGCTCAGGAGGATGCAGATGGGGGCTGAGGATTTCTTGCCCTAGGATAGCGTGGGCCCTGACAGACTACAAAAATGTGGATGATGTGGGCTCGGCACGGTCAGGCGAGCGGGCCGGTTCCTCTGCTGCCCCAGGTTCCACAAGCCTGAGACAAGACAAGGAATACAGGAGAAGCCTGGAAGCAACCTCCGCTTCCCAAGTCCTCAGCGCTGTCGTTGGAACTGGGTGAGTAATAAACTTCAGCAGTTTAAAAACCTCAACACGCAAGAGGATGGAAGGAGAGTTAGTGAAACAGAATTGCTGACTGCTGCTAGAAGGATGAAGAGTGCTCTCAGATGAAGGGAGATGCAGCCTGTGCAAGGGATTATTAAGACGATAAGGGATTTCCAACTTGAGAGCCCGTATTTTTGCATACCTGTTTCTGTGATAGTACTTTTCAATGGTCCCTGATTTCAGGATAACATCTGCATACCGTTATGGCCAACAACTTCCAAATACTAGAGAAAAAGCTTTTAACAAAGATTTCCCAGAAGCGTAACACGCTCGCTCAGCAGAAGGCCCGTGAGCAGCCCGCAAGCGTGCTGGCGCGGCTTCGTGCGTGTGCGGGTCTCGGAAAGCCAGCAGCACTGCTAAGAGGGCAGTCCACGGTGTTGAAGCTGGTCTCTTCTTCCATTTATTGCGTATCGCTAATGAAAGAAAACTCCCCCAACAGATGGCTTCCGTCACACCTAGCTCTCCTGTGACTTAACCCATTTCCTATGGTACCTGTGTTTCCCAACATGGTACAAGTTACAGCCGTGAGTCAGACATCCAGTGACTTTTCCAGTAGTCTTTACTCACCACTTTGCAGCAGAGGGGCCAGAACCACCAGAGCAGACCGAGTGCCACCAACAGTAACAGCACAAGAACAGCAATCAGCGCTGCGACTCCACTGGACTGCAAAGAAAGCAGAAAGACGGCGTCGGTGCACGTTGCAAGTAACAGCTGCCTTGTTTCCCCCCGGTCCCAAACAAAGTGTTCCCACTCGTCAGATCCTATTCTTGCCAACGGAGAAATTCCTCACGAAGGATAAAGAAGGGGGTCTTAGCCAAATTCATGTTTGGCACGAGTTCAGTGGCGCCCTCCGTGGTAAGCCTCCCCAGTTCCAGGAGTGAGGTACAGGGTAAGCCAGGATGCTTCACCAGCAGCTGAGGATAGTGATGCATCAAGGCTAAAAGGCGGAAGGAGGGCGGTGAGATGCTGTCAGTGTTTGTCATGCCCTGCCTATGCTGGGGCCTGCAGGTTTCGGGTGTTCGAAGGGACCGAACACAGCAGTACTGATGGACGTATCAGATGGAAAATGACAGAACTTTCACAACTGCTTTTTTCTGCCTACCTGTAAACCTAAACTCACATGAAGTCTTTCAGTCACAGGTAGCAGAATTATTTCTGCTGAGGTCAGTGAATTTGTGTTGATGTAAAACTGGTATCCTTGAGATAAGAATGAGGCCAAACTTGAAGGAAAGGAAAGGTACTCCTGAGCTGTTAGACACCAACAGGGGAAGTCTCCTCCTCAGTCTGCGGATGAGAGGTGCCCTTGTCCTCCCATGAGGACACAGGTCTGGATTGGTGGGTGGGTGGAATTTTAAGGCATCTCTACTAAGAATAGATCTATAAGGCTTTTCTGCTTGTCGCCCACACATCTGGGGCCTTCCCCCTGTACAGGCTGTAGCGTGCTAAATGCCTGCACTCGTCCCAGCTGTACCCACAGCCGCCAGCCTGAGCAACCCTGGCCAAGCGTCACTGCTTCCAGCAAGACTGCTGTCAACGAGGGATCGAGCGGCCCGGCTGCCACCCCCTCAGACCCACGTCCCGTAGGTGCTTTTATTCTTACACTGGGTGTTCTCTGCTGCTGTGCTGGTTAGAACACCACTGAGAAAACCGCGGCAGTGACCTTATGAAAACGGCAGTTATTCAGACTCCAGCTGGGGAGAAGGGGAAGGAGGGACACCCCGCGAATCACCGAGGCTGGAGTACAGCGCGAGGGATTCTGCCCAAGTGAGAAATGTTGTACTGGGGATACGCTATTGCAAACGGGAGGTGAATCAGAGCTCTCTTCCAAGTACGGGTGGGTGCCGTGAGGCGTATGCGTCTACAACAAACAGGTAAGGCGCACGCCTCGGTGCCTGGATGCAGCGTGTTCTTTGTTTCCGCTGCGGCAGCGCCTGTTTGCTAGGGCAGGCTGCAACTCTCGCGTACCGACTAGCCATCAGCTGCTGAGCTATCAGAATTAGTGCAACAATTCTAGCAGTGACCCATTTCTTGCAGTTGCCCATCTGCTACTATGGAAACAGCAGTTCCCCTTGTATGGAGCTGTCTTTGCTGCAGCATGTATGAAAGGAAACAAAAAAGAAAAGAAAAAAAGGACGATGGGAAGTACGACAGTTCTGACCGTCAGTGCACATCTGTACTCATTCTGCTGCTTGTTAGTGAAAACTTCTGACCACAGAGGAGCACTGCTGGAGCACAGCCGTACCCAGCCGTTTGGTATCATCTGCTTTGCATCAGCGCCTTGTTTTTACCTATCTGTTCAATCTTAGCGATTTTAAGAGGGCATGGGGACAGACTCAACATGTGCTGCTTTCTCTGAAAGGACTAAGATTAAAGCGACCTACTGAGAGTCTCCAGCATCCTCCGTGACTGTACTGTCCGTACGTTACCGTGCTGAGGGGCTGCCTCGGCATGCTTTGCAGTAAGGCTGAAATTCTTCCAAATGGTAAATCATAGAATCACTTTGGTTGGAAAAGCCCCTTAAGATCATCGAGCCCAACCTTTAACCTAACCCTGCCATCCCACCACTAAACCCTGTCCCTAAAAAAGAGGCCTTGAACAGAGAAACGTGATTTGGGTAGCGTGTGTTTATTCAGCTCTCAATTCATTCAGGCTTTCTTCCTGGAACCGAATGACTGAACTGAGATGGCCGTGATTTCTACAGTGACCCAAGTGTTTTATTTTTCAATGAATTCAAGAAAAATGTCTTTTTTTCTCTTTCAGGTTAATTACCTACGAGCGATAAAAATACTGCCGGAAAAATATATGCTGGTGAGCAGAAGGTACGGTTCTGTGTGCTTCTATGCCTGACAGGAAAGCTGCACTGAAGTTACACTTTAAATGAGACTTCATTTAAAGAAATGCAGTATCCATGCACAGCATATTTTCAAAACCTCCATCCCTACGTTGTGGTCTTGCGTCTAGCTGCAGAAATGTTACCTGTCCCGCCTATGTAATACGGAAGATATTAACAGAGAGCAGAAATGGGAGATTAGATATTTTATCTATTAAGTTAGAGAAGTCACTGACTGCCTAAATACGTGGTTTATCTTAGCAGCTGTTTTTAACTCTTTTCTGTAAGCCTATGATAAAAACATCGCAGGATGTTCACACTACCTTAACCCTAGGCTTAGTTTAGGTACTCCAGCCTATGTCCCCTAATGAACAGAGTTGAGAGCCTGTGCTCCTTACTCAGGCACCAAAGCTAGGTACCTACAGCTACGTAGCATTACTATCCTCCTGTAGGACTTCACCCACCTTCCCCACCCGGGCTG
>BOSO01014176.1:9084-63669 GCA_018403395.1 Gorsachius goisagi | reverse complement strand
TATAATTCTGCATATGGTCTGAAGCAGCAGCCCCCGAAGCCGCGAGCAAAACAGATGCAGCACCAGCGAAAGGAGAAACCCTTCTAACAAAACCTATGTCAGAAAGCAGAGGTCAGTCCCCAAGCCTGCCACCAAAGAGAGGATTGTCGTGTTATTGCAAGTCTGGGGTGGTGCGTACAGCAATACTTCACTTACGTGGAAACCTGCAAAAAAAGATCTTCCTAAAACAAAGCTGCTTGCCACCTTAGTGGGAAGAATTAAGGGGATTGTTCTGTGTAACTGCAGAAAAAAAACTCGTCTGTTATCCCCCACGCACTTCATCAGGGAGTTCAAAACAGCTGAAAACTTGGTTGCGTGTAGCGGTGTTATAAAACAGATGCAAACGTGTCTCAAGATGCAGAGCACGCGACTTAGGATTTACAGATACGTGTGCACCTACATAGGAAGCAGTCAGGTATCATTAAATTCTGTACATTCTGTACATTCTGCCCGTGTCTGCACAGGGGTATGTTTTAGTCAGGTGGATTTGTGCATTCTGAGCATCTGACGGGGCTTGCCCCACTTTGAGGTTCTGTGCACCGAGAGGTCGTGCAGTGGCAAAACCGCAAGGGGACCCGGATTGCTGGGTTTTACACGGAACGGAGTTAGCCATTTACTTACGCACTCTGAAGCGGTGATTGTTAATGAGCTGGACATGAAAGATTGCCCTTCATTCAAACTCACCAAAACCTCGAGAGTTCTGGAAAGAAAGAGACAGAAATGAGGAGCCGTAAAGCAGACAGCAGAACCACCTTGGCGCTGCGGAGGCGCTTGTGCCTTCGGGCTCCCAGGGAGCGACACGGGCCTGGGGGCCTCCGAGCTGCCCCAGGCGTCCAACGGGACTGCACAGACATCACAGAGCTAACGCGGTGCCTTGGTGTTACCACTTCAGAAACCGCTGATGGCTTCTAAGTGAGCAAGATACTTGGCTGCTACGGGGCTGGGCCTTGCGGCTTTCAGAAACCCATTACCGGTCATTTCAGATCGAGCTTTTTCTCTGCTCATGCTGCTTAAAATGAGCAGTACCGTCTCCCGCCGGTCCTGGGGTGGTTACTATTTGGAGACCATTTTAGTCCTCTCAAGGGAGCTGTATGAGTAGAGAATATCCCTTCTCTATTCCACGCAGCAGAAAATACTCCAAAAAGTTTTACAGAAATTGAAGTTCAACTGTAAAATAACATTGTTTTGTCTGTTCCGTAAACATCTCTTTAGTCATACGCAGACATTATGGATAAAAACGTCGGATAATTATAAATGGTCAAGACTTTCTATAAATAGTACATAAACACTGCATGCAAATAGTATGTGGTTTACATTTTACAAATTAACCCTAGAAGAAAACAACACATGGTGAATGTTAAACAGAAGAAGACTCTTCAGCTTCTCTGGCTTGGATTCCCAGGATTCAGAGAGTTTATATTATGCATAGATGTAATTAAATAAAAATATAGATATCCATGAACTAAAATGATTAATCACTTACACCATTCTTATATGTCATGAGTTTTTATTCTGGCACAAATGCTTTAGTCAATATGGAGTTCAAAGCTATTTTAACTAATTTGGCTAATTTCTGTTTCAGTTTTAGTAAAACTGAAGTAAGTTGCTTCCACTAAAGTCATTTTTAAATTATCCGTGTTACGAATAATTGATCTAACAGAACGAATAACTCTAGTTTGCTTGTAATTGTCACTGGAGTCAGCGAATCGCAACAAATAAAAAATAATTCAATTCTTTTGCAATGCACTAAATAAAGCAAACTGTACCAAAACTTCTGTTAGTGATGCATTTTTTAGATGTGAGGCTTATTATTATTGTTTTGTTTTGTCTCTAACTGCTGCTCATGTTTAATGTTATCCTCCGTATAAGAAAGCCTACAAAAAAAAAAAGCTAAGTCCATGAAAATGATAATACAACTTATTTCATACAGGTCTTCATAAAAGTAGGGTTCTGTGTATCCCTTAGATCTTCAGGGAACAAAATACTTCTTTTGTGGCAACGCTCCCCGTGCTCACAGCCTCCCGGCTGCCCCCCCGTACCCTGACAGCGTTGGCAGCATCGATCTAGGTGAGCATCGTGGATTTTCTCACTGCAACACTGCGTTCCACACAGACTGTGTAGGTGTATCAGGAATCCCTGGACTCGTGGCTTAGGTGTTGGGCTTCCTTGGTTCCCTAGAAAGAGTCCAGCTTTCAAGTCTTAACGTCAATCCTGTTAAATTTCCCGCTCGGTTTTTCTCTCTGATGCATTAAAGCCTGAAGCAGAAGTCACCCTTTTTTCTTGCCTTTCCCCGGGCTGTGCAGCAGGGTACATACCCCTGCTGCGAAATTTACCATCTCCTTCAATTTATAAGGATGTTCTCTCCTGCCTTCATATGGAACATCTGTCTTAGTCCTTTTCTAGCAGCCGTCTGTAGCTACCACACTTGGTGAGCCTGGGCCGAACCAGGC
The DNA here is from genome assembly GCA_018403395.1 of Gorsachius goisagi. Lineage (NCBI taxonomy): Eukaryota > Metazoa > Chordata > Aves > Pelecaniformes > Ardeidae > Gorsachius > Gorsachius goisagi. Next base: position 61,180 of record BOSO01014176.1, on the reverse strand, counting down.
AAGGTCTGTCTCATTGACCGAGGAAGGAATGAAGCTGGTTTTAGATGGTCTCTGCTAGCAAACAGAGTAGAACAGGAACCTGAAAGGCATTTCGATAAACCGCTCCAGAAGAACATCTTGGGGGGGTTGGACTAGATGACCTCTAGGGGTCCCTTCCAACCCAAACCATTCTATGATTCTATGATCTTAACCCATACTAAGGAAAAGGTATCCTGTGGAGCTCAAACTTCCCTTGAACTCACTAGGTTGTATGAAAAATTTGGTGTAATAGCTAAGATTTCGAGGTGGACTAATGCCCATGTTTACGCCTTACTGTTTGCAACCTAGAGCCGGCCTCCGTTTACATCCACTGACAAGCTCCGCTCAAACAGGGATTCCCCAAAGGACTGAGGAGTGGTAACGTTACCACCACGGTCCTCTACTAGAAAAGGCAGCTTTAAATTCCAGCCCCACCAAAAAACCATTTGCTCAGCTGATGTGCCGTGTTCCCGCTCCATTCGCTTACCTAAGCCTTTCACCTGGGATTTAGGAGAAAAAGAGGGTGACAGCGTGTAACCTGCTCTCGTATGCGCCCTGCCCGAGTCCCAGAGGGGCGGTGCGCCGGGCGGGCAGGGTCACCAGGGTACGGCTCTGGCATTTTAAGCTTTTTCTTTGCTTCAGACCACAGCCACGCTCGGGCACCAGGTAAATCACAAATAAACAATTCCTACTGGAGTGCATGAGTCGGTGGAAACAAATTCTCAAAAGTAGCACAAAAATCTCAGCCTACCAAAAACGGCCAGGAAGCAGCTTGCCGTTACCAGAACGGAGGCGCGCCACAGCCCGCCCAGGCTGCTTACTGAGGCTGGCTATCCCAAAATGGGGAGCTTACCCAGAGTGTTTGGAGGTGCCACTGAGCAAGCTCCTGTCGCCCTCTGGTCTGAGCTCTGCTGCCAGCGAGGGGCGCAGATCCGACCCTCGCACAGCAACGCCTCTGTTCGCCGTTCTGTTAACGCACGAGGCCCCAGAAAAGGGCGCCCGAAACGCGAGCGTTGAGCCCGCAGCTCACCGACTGCCACGGCAGGGACGGAGCGAGCAGGAGCAGGTTTGGAGTTGCTGGGGCTGCGGGCCACCGCGCTGCTGCCGAGATTTGCCTCCCCCGGCATTCAGCTGCCCGGCTGCCGACGGAGAGACCCGGCAGCCGGCTGAGGGGACGCGTCCGTACGGGCACAGGGACGCTGCAGCAGGGGCAGCCGGCTGAGGGGACACGTCCGTGCGGGCGCAGGGACACTGCAGCAGGGGCAGCCGGCTTCCCGACCCACCTCCGTTCGGATGCACAGCTCCAGGGCTGAGCCATGGGAGCTGCTCACGGGAGCTGCTCATACTCGCTCCGTTGTAGAAGCGACCGAGTGAACTCATACACATAATTTATCTTATCTTCCAAAGGATGAACCTGTCAACATACAGCATCGCTTCCTTCCCGAGATTGTCATGTCTGTAAGGTGTAAGAAACATGGCGGGGGGGGTTCTTTAGCACCCACCTGTTTGATGGGCTGTGTGTACTTCTGAACCATAGAAACCCTGCCCCTTCCAATCTGGTGTTCCAAAAACCAGGTGCCCTATTTCTCTACTCACTCATTCACAAACATCCAAGAGAAAGGGGCATACATAAATACATCTCGTGTTCACTAGCAACCGTCCACATGCGTGAGGCTTTAGCTCAGCATGCTGCATAAACCGCAAAGATTTTGGAAATGAAGTTCCATTCAGCTGTGATTCTACGTTTTGGGCCCCTTCACTTCCCACTGGTGACGGTCAGTGTTTTCTGGGTGGCAGGTTCCTTCAGTAAAGCTCAACTCAGCCCTGACCCAGCCTGTGTCACCAGGTACCATCGCTAAATCGTCAGGCCTCCGCTGATACCTTTTTCTGTAGACTGGAGGAATACAATTTAAAGTGTATGAGAGCGCGGTGATTTTCCATGACGGGCTCAGCTCGGGCGGGAAGGAGCAGCACAGCTTTTGCTCAGCTGGTCCTAAGACCGTGCCTTCCGTCTCCCTGGTGGAGGTGATCAGAAACGCCTCAAAGATGTCTCCACAAGTGCTAAATGCCTGGGTTTGTACATCTGTATGGCCACATCTCCCAGCAATTATTTATGGGATTTACATGATACCCCCACAGGATCCTAAATGCTTTCCAAAGACCCAAGGAAAATCGCCTCGCCTTCTGCTGAGGTACGCAGGGAGAGCGAGACCGGAGCCGAGGAGATGTCAGTGTCCCACCCGAGCACCAGAAGGACGTGGGGCCCCTGTCTGAGCCCTCCCCGTGCCCCTGGTCACACCCCACCAGCACGGCTGACGCGCGAGGGCAGCGTGTCCCTGAAGCCAACCAGACCTTTTGCCACAACCCCATTTTGGCAAGGCAAGGTTCGATTTACCCTAGTCTGGTAGCAACGCAGATCAAAGCCAAGTGCTGAGCTCCTGCGAGCTGCTCCTCAGCCAGCCCTGGCCACAACCCACGAAGACGGCGCAAGCGTCGCGGCTGCTGCGGCCGCCCGGGCAGGCACCCTCCAGCGCCAGCTACGCCTCCCCGCCGCCGCCCGCCGCCGCCTGCCGTGGCCACCCTCTGGATTCTGCCCCCCCCCGAGGGAACCATCAGACGTTCTGATCACCGGGCCCGCTCACGCCGCACACAGCCCCCGGCCTGCCTGCAGTCCGACCCAAGAACGCAAAGCCATTTCGTTCCAGTAGGAAAAACTGTGGGGTTAATTTACAGTTCATAGCCCGTGCTCAATGTGGAAGGGATTTTCCTACGCTTTCGCTGCAAACTATCACTTCTTGGATGAGAAACAATCCTGGAAAAACTTAGGCTAAAAAAAAAAGAAGAGCTTTTTAAAAAATGCTCTTATTTATGACCAAAGTTAACCACAAGACTCTTGCAACCTTAAACCGCATCAGTGATGGCCCACGGGCCATTCCAATAAATTACAAAAATGTGCAACTTGCGGAGCCCCAACAATTGCAGTTCTTTCTTTCCTTTATGTCCACGGCTCTTTTATTGTCACAGACGAGGAGCGTGGCCCGCTGCCATATGTCACTGCAGCGCTGGTCTGAGGCTTTTCATGCCCTGTGAAATACAGCTGACATTTCAATCCGCAGTAACCTATTTGCAAAGTATTCATTTGCTCCTTGCTTTATGAGTACCCAGTAAAAGACTGCCATTTTATGACCCATTAAAAAAATGAAAAAATTAAATAAAATTGTGAAAGACATTTGCTGGAAGTAATAAATAATTTACCTCCAATTTTCACTCACTGAAAATTAAACTGGCAACTGCTCAAAAAGTTATTAAAATGATGGTGACAAAGGTATTTCCGAATCAAGCGCCAGCATTACAACAGCTAAAATGCTGTACATAGTAGGAAGGAAAAAATAGATCTATGTATTTAAAAGGGTGCTTTCCCTTAAAAATCCTACCTCCATGAATTAATATATAGCTCTATTACACGGTTAGTACTGAAAGCCAGCAGCAAGCCAAGTGTATGTGTTCTCATACATTTACACGTACACAGGCATCCGAGGTGCGGTGCCATCCATACGTACGTATGACTACAGAAATCACACACTGCAAAATCAGCAACAGTGCTGGGAAAAGGGTTTGGTGGAACTACTCATTGAGGCGGAATTTTTTCGCGTGCCTGCCACTTCACCCCCAGGTACTTTACCATCCCCTACACAACAACCTGGCAGCACCGGGGGTGCCACCGTGACCCCACTTTGTGCCGATGGGTACCCGAAGGCTGGGAAACTGGCACGCCCTGTGCCTGCCAATGGCACGCCCGGGATTGTTTAACAGGGAGCCACTCGCCACTGCTGGCAGCTGGAGCAAACCCAAGGCGTCCCGCAGTGCAAGCACGGCATGTTTTAGGGTGCTGCCAGACCAGGCTGACCCCCCCTCAGGAGGCAGCCTCCGTCGTACCCTGCACCTTCTGGCCGGAGAGCAGGGCGGTGGCACGCAGAGGGAGGCAAGGCACGCTCAGCCGCGGGCAGGGGAGGAGCCGCAGGCCTCCTGAGCGATAGGGGACGGCATCTCGGGGCGGGGGGTCAGCTCCAGTCCCCCTGTATGGATACGGGTTTCATCTGGCCGACCAGATGATCGACCAATGATTTCTGGGTTTGAAATCGTTGGCCGCTCTTTGCTGGGGCTACCACTGATATTTACCCACGCGTTCTCACCAGCCAAAGCACAGAGTATCCCTTCCCCGTTCCCAGTTAACAAACACTCCAGGACCCCAAGTCTGACTCGCCCCATCTCGGGACACATCCCTGAGCAGGAGGAGGCAACACAAGGCCATGGAGGAAGCTACGTCAAGCCCGTGCTCCCGGTTTTGTTGCTCTTCCTAGACCAGAAGCCCCAGCTGCACCAGGACACAGCAAGTTCCCCGGGGGCAGGGTTAAAACCATGCCTGCCAAACGTTCAGCGCAGCCCCACTGTGCCGTGGTCCTCCTGTGCCTGGGACGCACAGAAAATGCTCGCGTCGATGGGACTCGGACTGGGGACAGTTAATAAGCTGAAGTTATGGTCACTGGTCAGAGTGTTTTCCTCCCACCAAGCACACAGATTTAAAAAGGACTAGTTAATTATTTTGCCAAGGCTAGCAAGCTCTGCCATGGAAATCATTATGGTGGTTTGGTAAAGTCTTAGCACAAACCCTCCCCCTGCCTTTCTTGGTGTAGCTCAACGCTGACATAAATTCAGACTGATAGTTCTCTGAGGATCCCCTCTTGCCACCCCAGCACCACCCGGCTTTCTCAGCAGGGCGTTCAGGACACTGTCTGTTCGGGTTTGGCTTTCCGCGGGGAACGGACGGGAGTGCAGAGCTACGTGAGCATTTCGCTGCCGGGACGCGCTAGTGAATCTGAAAGTGAATTGGCTCTGATCTCATGGCATCACGGGAGCCTGCAGTAACCAGGTATGAAATGCCACTGTTATGTTAAATTAGTCTATTAATTCAGCTCAGAATACTATGGCCACTGCACAGTATGAAGCACTTAGTGCTGCTCGCGCACTCTTTCTTAATGCCCTGGGAACCCTGCGTGCCCTGCTGAGGACCGCGAAGGACTGCATTAGCAATAACCACTGATTTTAACATCAGATCCATGTCTTAGCAGCCAGTTAGCCTATACAATTCATTGAGGGTGTGTCCATCTGTGAATAGTTCCCATTATAGTCTAATTGTGTCAAACGAAATGTATTTCTAAAAAAATATTTTCGGAATATTTATAACAGACATTAAGCCTAATCCAGACATATTTCTGGTGTCCCCCTACCTGAGTTTATTTCTCTAGCTATTTTGGAGGGGGGAGCTTGGACCGTGGGACTAACCAGTGATTGGTAACTACACTCTTGTTTTATTTTTGTTGGAACAAAATGCTTGAGTAGGGGGGGGAAAAAAAAAAATCTTAAGTTTAGTCCAGGTGGAAAAGGATCTGATTGACGTGGACTCTCTTTACACAGTGCTGCTGGGGAGGAACAGTGCTAATGCTAATATCAAATCCATGGGCCTAATTAGCCCCAGGTACCTCTATGAGGGAGCAGTATTGCAGTCACCTGAGCACAGAGGCTCTGGAATGAGAACAACAGGTGAAAACAACCTGATTTGGAGATGGCATCCTCCCAATTAGTGAGCGTAACGAGCTCACATGGCTGACAGGGCAGCAGGAAGCTAAAAGGGGGCAAGCATTCCCCCCTTCCTTTTTCCTCTCCTGCTGTCTGTTATTATGCCTTCTGTGATAGAGAAGGGCTCAGCTCCTGCACGCAGACTTTCAGAAGGCCCAGGAGCCGAAGGAAGGCCACTGTTTGTCCCGAAGGCTGATACCTCCTTCTGCAACAGCAGACTGCCTGTGCTCCTTCATTGAACACCTCCTAAGGTACAGCTTGGCAGCTGGTTACCGAGAGGTAACTAGTCTGTGGGTTTATTGTGCTTTTGCCTTTTTATAGTGCTGGCTGGTGTTACCTGGGATGGGTAGCATCTGAGTCAATGAGCTGCCTCTAACTGAGAAAGCCAAGCCTATTGGATGTTAATTGCCCCCTTCTCCCTGGGCAAGGTGTTCTTCAAACAATGTGGAGTCACAATGTAGTTTATAGACTGAGGGCGAGACTTTGAAAATGGGTCCTTAAACCCACACCTGAACATCAAAGAAGTTGCTTAACTTTCAAATAGCCGAATACTCATCACAGGCATTGCCCCTTATGCTAATGAGTAATTTAGTTCTGTGGCCAAACTTATATCTTGCTTTAATTGTCACAAAGGTGGTGATCCAACTATTGGGTTATCAGCACCACAAAAAGAAGATAAATCTAAGTTCTTAGAAAGAGAAGAGAAAATTCACAACACGCCCCATGAAATAATAATTCTTCCTTAAAAGACTCTGGAGGACACCCAAGCCCGATTTGCAGCTTGCGTACAGCCTCCCTGCTGCAGCACTTCTCTGTGCTTGCAACACGTTCCCAAAAGTTTACCTTTCTTGGGAGGAGAAAGTGATAAAATAGAGTCACAGTAATTCCAGCCATAGCAAACAACAGTAATTAGCTCCTCCATCAGGCTTTCAGCTACTTGCTTCCATGTCACATGACAACTCCATTAAGTTACATGGAACTTTGCTCAGTGCTCCTTAAGGCAGACAGGCGAATGCTCTACTCCAATGGTGGAACTCGATGAAGTTGCGGGCTTGTCTGAATAAACAGTTACCCCAAATGTTTACCTGCGGGCTCTGGAAAAGGCACGGGTTTGTGTACACGAGTATTTGCGTGCGGCTCAGGTGATGGATGTACCTGGTGTGAGTTGTGAAGAGCAGCATTTCAGTGTAAGCTTAGACTGACTTGGTAATAACGCATTCTGAATTTCTTAGCTTATCTACTTGGTATTTTCTTCCATCTGGTGAAAAGAATGCAGGAAGACAAAGGCTAATTTTAACTTACAATTGTTATTGAGTGACTAAATAACACGGCACGGAAAGGTGGCGATGTAGGATGAGCACAGCCCTGGTTTTCGGCTGTAGGCAGTGTGAGTGTTGGAGGGAAGCTGTGTGAGAGGCATTGCGGTGGCTGCGGCGGGCTCTTATGCCAACACTTGAGCTACTAAGAGGTGAAAATTGGTGCTGGGTTAAGTCTCGGTATGAGCTTATTGCCTGCTTTTTTTAATGCTTGCAGTGTTAGGAGGAGGTACAACTGTGTAATCTTAACAATAAGTTAATGGCACTTTGTGTGTGGGAACGTAAATCTGCTGCTCATCGCGCCCAGCCCCCACTTGCACACGTTTCCAAAGGCATTCATATGCCTCCTTTGAGAGAACTAATGGTACTGTATCAGCTCGCTTTCTATTTAGATATTTATTTCATATTTGCTTGAAGAATCGGGCCAATGTTTTTGAAAGCACATTTAACTATACCATATGCCTACTTAAATCATCCCTATCAAACAAGTTGTAGGATGATGCTCTGGTTCATTCTGTTCTGTTTTCCTTTCCTTCACAATGTGTTTATGTATATTTATCCAATTTGTTGGGTTCCTCTTGCCAAATTGCAGGTTTGAGATCTCAGCTATGCAGGGGCAGCTGTGCTATTGTTGATGCCGTACAAAACAAAGGTCAGAGACGGAGCCCGTGCCACTGCAGCTCCTGACAGCTGCGTGTTTAGCGTTATGGTGCAGGCACAGATGATCAGGGCTCACGGGCCCTCAGAAGTAGGGACAAATCCTATCTTGCCCTTTACTCAGCAAGAACTCAAGTTTTATAAAAAATATTTTTTTGTTCAGATTAGCCTCTTGCAAAATATCCTGCTGTTGATTTAATTTATGGACATAATTCCTTGTTCACTCTGGAAAAAAAAATAACTTCAAACAGCTCCACCACAGAAAGCCAAAATCTAAAAAACCAGTTGACAGCTGGGTTGGAAGGCATGGTCTCTTCTGCAGGTACCTAACCTTGGCCTTTCTCACTTCTGAGATGGGTAAGAGCCACCAGCTGTGGCAGCCCAGGAAGCTACTGACCACATGGAGTAGGGGACCACAGGATGAGGTTTCCTTCGAAAGAAGGTTGTTTCCCAAGCTAGCCCAGCAGCTCCAAGTCATGAAACAGCAGGGCAGGGCTATTTCTAATGCCCTTTGTTCGTTAAGAGACACCAATCTGCAAGGCTTGTCAATTGAAAACTACTTGCCCTTTGGGTGGCCTAAGGTATCGTCCTTCTCTTGCTGCCTTTCAGACCAGAAGCTGAGAGTCCAAAGTTACATAGGAGGGTATTTCTTCAAGCTGCATGTAGCTGTTGAAATACCGGAGGAGAGGGCATGCACTAGCTGGAGCAGATGAGGGAGATGAGGCACTTGTCCCCAGACAGAGCCCTGAGACCCTAGAGCTGGCTTGGAGGCTGGCTGTCTAAGGCTACTTCACCAGTCTGCTGTTAGTTATTGAAAAGGGAGTGCTGGGGAAACGACATCACATCTGTCACCCACACGCAGGCACAACCTTTGCTCATCGCAGGACCAGATGTGTTTGTTCGAAACATGTACTAACTAGCCACTTAATGGGTTAGAGTTATTAGCCAGAAGTTAATTAGGCAAATATATTAAACATCAGTCACCTTACAAAGCATCACTTCTTCGACACTGCTTTTACTTCTTTAGAGCCATTATCAATCACAGGAAAAAGGAGTGAAGAAGTCAAGATCCTCTAAAGGAGCTGCAGTAAAAACAGATTCATGAAATGTGATGGCTGTGTACCAATGCGAACTGCAGTGCTCCGGGTCGTTCCCTAACTGTGTACTTCCTGACACTGCAGGCATACCAGCAAGTGGGAGGAGGCAGGAGAGCTTGTTTTGGGACCTACAGGTGTTGGAGAAAAGGGAATTAACAGTGGAAAAAGCTGTTTCTTAGTATAGTCAAGTCAAACTTGAAAAAGGATGGCTTCACTGCTGCTGCATATATTGTACGTGTCCCTGAAGATGCAGGCGCTTGCGTGGCATTCTGCCTGCATAATGAACTCATGTTCCCCCAAGAAATGAAATTAAAACGTGAGATTCAAGCTTCTGGCTCCCAGGTTCATGTCACAAGCAGCAGAGGGCAGAATAAAGGAGTAACATGCTCTGTCCTTGGGACAGTGGGGACAGGGAGGAGTGGGGGACAGTTAGGAGCCTTTGTTAGAAGCCTGCCATGACAACCATTCTGTGGAACACCTTTCAGCTGCTCTTGAATGAGAGCAGCTGTCCAGAAACAAAATGAGATAATTTGCAGGATGGAGCCACAATCCATTCATCTTCACTGTGTCTGTTTGCTTTCATGCATGCATGCTCTTCCTCTTAAATCGGGTGCTGGTATTAATAAAAATGACACTTAGAAACTGGAAAGCACGACTCCAAGTACCAAAGTCCCGCTGTCACGGAAATGTCTTTCACTCAAAGCACCTAGCATTAAATATGAAGCACGTGCTTCCTCTTTGTACTGCGAGATGGTTTCCCAGAGCAGGAGTGCCAGTGGCAGCTGGGGTGTGAATCCCTGGAGCTCAGCTAGCTTTAGATTTTTGCCTGCATAGCTGCTGTAAAGCATGTTCGAGGCCCCTACTACAGTAGTGACCAGGAACCTCTTGGTGCGTCCTGTAAGGTGCAACGAATAAGTCTCAAACAGGGTGTCACAGGACTGTTTTCCTGTCAACTGTTTTTACAGTAATTAGTCAGAAATCTATAGGAAGAAAGGCACTGGATTCACAAGCTACGAGCTCTTTGGAAGACAGAACCTGGGCTTCCCTTAAGCCCCTACTGAGAGATGCTCTCCAAGCCATGCTTAACTGGGAGCTTGTGGTGAATGCCCGTTGTCCTCAGCCCCGCACGTGATCCGCAGTGAGAAGTGGAGAAGCCAGTTCTGCCCTAAATCTCTATGTCGCAGTTTAAGATCCTGCTACCAAAGCTTTCGCCAGAGGTAAGAAACTGTTGGCTGCGTCCAGGCTATTACAGGCTACCAAAAGAGAGGATAGAAAAGAAATGGAGCTTGTTTTAGCACTAGCTCAAACAGAAGCAGACAGAGCAGGTAAAGCAAACTGCCAAACATCTCAACAGCCTGATAGCATTACAAAAAATTGCAGCTCTGTCTTCCTGCTGTTGGAAAAATAATTGGTTTTCTAGAAGTGAAACACACACACACCAAAAAAAAAGGTTTTATAGTTATATGTAGAGAAGCTAAGAAACTTCTCAAGAGGAAGACACGTGGATACAATAGGTGGCTAAGTTAGTTCCTGAACTAGGTTACTTAAAGGCTGAAGGTGCTACATAAAATGAGGAGATGGTTACTTCTATCTTCCCTCATTTTTTTATTCCAAAAGGATGATGAACAATGTTGTAAAGACAGGATCACAAAGAAGTTGTCCACAAACTGGAAACAAAAATATTCAAGTCTGAAGACCTGAGAAGTGACAGTGCAGAAATAGCACAAGGCTGCTCATGTGTCTGAAGTCCCTCTGAGCTGCTGTCCCGGGCCCATGTGAGTGCGGAAGAAGCAAAGCAGGAAGAACCAAGATGTGAATGACACAGGCTCCTCCTGTGAGAAATGTGGCTCATAGCCAAATAAAAGCAAATAAGCAGCTCGGAAGCATAAAGCAAAGTGCTTAATCCTAGAGATCATTTCCCACTATGATTTCTTTCTAGGAGAAAAGTTCTCCCTTTTCCTTAGAGCTGTAAGTCTGAGCTACTGGTTCTCCAATTATGTCAGACTCTGAGACTCGCTCAGTAGGGTTAATGTTTCCCTCAGTGATTCCTTATTGGAATGTCTGGATAGGAAGCCCACTGAAAGTTACCGCTGAACTTGTGAACTAGGGCTGTTGCTGAGAGCTCTTGCTATCAGCAATACATTAAAAAAAAAAATAAATCTCATGATGGCTAAAAGCTTATCTCATGTATTGCTGTGTGCTTTGTTTCAAGTAGATTGCATGCTGGAGAATAAGCTCAAGTCAGCTGCTTTGAAACTGGAGGCAACGAAGAATTTGGGAACACTGGCGTAGTAATTTTCCTTCCTCCCACAAGAAAAATAATTCCTATTTAATCTTTGCTCTTTAAGTGCCACCAGCTGTTTGTGTTGGACAGGATACAGGAAGGGATATAGGCAAGCTGAGCCTAATGTGGTTTGAATAGAGGGCGGATAAGGTCATGAAGAGGAGTCGTGCAGACCGTACGATCTCTGCACGCGATCTGATCGTAAACTCAAGGTAACAGTGATCAAGGTTTTACATGCCCTCAGGTTTACGTTTGGATTTGTCCTTTTTGGCTTTGTTATTCCTTAAGCTTACAAGCCCAAGGAGGAAGATACTGCCCGCTTCTGTCCACCCCTCAAATAGGTGGAGTCAAGCTCCATTGGCTGGGAGGTTGGCAAAACGTCACTCGCCTGAGAGGGGGAAGCCATGAGATGGTTAAATGAAAGCAGTGGTCCCACTTAAATGGGTGGTTGCCCTTCCGTTGGTGTTTTGAAACACATAACCAACTCTTTGTACATGTGCTCAGATAGACTTAGTCACTGTGTTGTGAGACGCTCGTGTATCTTGCTGGACTGAGGGGTAAGTGCTCGTTTCATTTTATGAGCTCATCTTGGAGCAAACACTGTATGAATTCAAGCGCAGGATGCATAAAGCTGGAAGCTGGCCAGCAACACTGCAGCTGCATTAAAAAATAAATTTCCGTAGTTCCCTGAATTATTTTTAGAACAATGACAATTTCTCAGCCTGTTGGTTCGTTTTGAATAATTGGCCACCTAGCCTAGACGTAGCCTTTCTGGCTTTGCTTGGATGACTACCTGCATGAGACGAAACTGGATTTTTTCAGTCAGCAACATGAAATCCAAAATCTCTTAGTGCAATACTCCAATGACAAACTAGAGTTCACACAAACTGAGGCAGTTAAGTAGTAGACATGTAAATATTCACTACAAACATTTCAGTATAATATTGTACTGTTGTGCTAGTTTCAACTTTTTTACTGACATGCACTAATCAAATAAAAGAGAACTTGTAACCATTCAGGAAGTAAGAGACATGTATATTGTTCTGATAGCCTTTCCATTGAAGGCAGAGGGTGTTTTGCCACTGCCTTAAAGGAACAGAAGCCATCTGTTGGTGAAGTCAAGCCTACAGATATATTTTCTGAATGTATAGTCAAAGAAATTACAGCGAAATGAAGAGCACAAAAGTGAGGGCAGTGCAAGAATGTAGACTTAAAAAAATACACCAGTCTCCCAAAGAGACAAGGGCTATGTTTTCTTTCCAGAGCACGACTAAAGAAATATCTAAAGTAATGTAGAGGTCAAAGAAATCCCTGATTCAGTTTGATTCCCTCGAGCTGTGGCAGAACAGCTAATTCAGGCCTGAACTAAAAAGGGGAACTGATTCTTTCAAATAATCTGCAAGACCCTAAAAATATTAGGCTTCAAATGGTCACTGCAGCAGAATCTGAGTCCCTTTCAGTAAACCAGCTTAGCTGTAAGGTTACACTTGCCCTCACGGTATATTATGTGACCTGTCAAAGGACACGAAGCTAAGCAATTCAGCCTGGGTTTGTCTCCTCATCACCTTCCTGCTGAGTGTACCTGATACTTTTCCTCTCTGGATTATTTCAGTATTCTTTTAGGTTGTTTTTGTAATGCATTGTTTGCTCGTGTAGAAATCCCAAGTGATTGTCATCTGTTAGCTAATCAGGGGTCTTTCAAAATGAGCTGGTCTTAAAAGCAGACTATTAAATTCTGCACTGCAGAGGTGTCAGGACAGGAAGGTATTTTAAACAGCACAAGCAGCACACACACATTGTCACATAACCTAAGGATAGCACATCTATCTGCTGCAGGGAACTGAAAAAACAGGCATTGAAAACAATGCTTGGTTAAATCTACAGCTGGCGTTTTGGAGGCTCCTAACTAAATGCAGCCAGCAGCTGGAAACAAAGTAGAAAGCCACAATGGCATAAATCCAGACCAGGGGTTTACCGACCCGACATCCCGGGTACTTTGCCATTTTATCTATTCCACATGGGCTTCTAGTGTTCTGCGTGCGAAAACTGCAAATTCACCAGTCAACAAGAAATGTCTCCAATTAGAACAATACATCTAAACCTGTTAAGTGAGCCTTAACCATTTACCCAGACACAAAGCTGCAGGTTTAAAAGTCGCAAAGCTAACTTTGCGTTGCTCTTAATCCCACTAAAAAGAGCACTACAAAAGAACAGACCGCTTGTTGCTACATTAGGAACTAATATTAGCTCCACTACACGAGGAGTTACTGGGAGTTATCCAGCAATAGTCTGAGCTGTGCCAACGGAAAGTCAAGAGTTCAAGTATGTACGTATCTTTCAGAGCTGTCAGTCTTCTGCATAGCAAACTGTTCATCTCCGGGCCAAAGCCGTAACTACGTTGGTATCGGGTTATGGAAGTCTATTTCACATAGTAACTTTAGAAAAAAAGACTTCCTGGGAACCTGCACAACTTCACGTGTGGTGTTCAGGTATTCTTTCTTACAAACACTGCTACGAAGTGTGCCGTAATTAGGTGCTTGATCTACACTGCAGTCACAATCTGGTGAGCTGTCTATTGCACTAATGCTTCGCAGGTCAAACGAGCTCTTCACAGAAGAAGAAAAAATGTAGCATGTTCAAAGAACTTCCACTGTGCTTTAATTTCTATAAGAACTCCATGCGTTTCACATTGAACTGGCAGGATAGGCTGTTTACATACTCTCAGACTAAGGCTATGTGGAGAAGCATTTGCAGCTTCAGGTCTTGGGGTGCTTAATACCAGGGGCTTCATTTGCTGCTGTTCTTCTGTTCTAAGGTAACTCTGCTGAAATACTTGGCGAGGAGAGGAGGGCTCTTAAACTGCCTGATTTAGATGGGCCCAGTGACAGAGTGAGTTCTCTTTGAGCTGCACATGGTGCTGATTGGCTTCAGCTCTGCCAGCAGTTTGTTCCAGCTGTGTTGCCGTACCACTGGCACACCACCACAGGCAGCCTTGCTCAACCAGCAAGGGTGCAACTGTGCTGGTTAGTATCGAGGCAGGCAGCTCTAACGAGCTGCACGTAGGGCCAGATCAACATTTTGCGTAGTAATGTAAAAGGCAACTTGAGTATCAGGAAAATGTAACGGCATTAAAAACTCATACCCTTCATCTACTCTCTGTGTAACTCTCCTCCCTGCTTGTTTTCCCTGCATTGCCATGAACCAGCGCTCGCTCCCCCGCACGGGGCTTTGGCTACGACGCAGCTCCTCTGCAGGCACTCACCCCACCCTATTCCGCTGGGGTTAATCACTCAAGTTCTTTCTCTGGTACTGCTTTCCAAGTTTTCTCCTCCCGGCTGCCATTTAATGCGCAAAACAGATGTGTATTTGGGGTTTTGCTATTGGTCTTAGAGCACAGCTGAGGCAGCTGATTGTTGCTTAACTCAGAAAACCAAGGACTAAAAATCACCTATGCGATATGCTTCCTTCCTAAACTGCTAAAACATGCCACAGAAAAAATGATTATGCGCAGCTGCAACAAACTGCTGAGCTTCCTACTGGATTAATATTAACCTCAGCCCAAATAGCTGCAAAGAACTACTTGCAAAGCAGGGTGAAAGTCAGCAGCCTGAAAGCCTTCGCCCTCCTACAGGGCTGAGATCTGACATGCGGTTTTCTGACTTGTGATTAGCTTAGAATTTCACCAACGTCAACAATGAAGTTGAAGTCATCTTAAAAGCCTAGGGGCACGTCTGAATTTGAGAGCAGGGGGCAAGGATTAGTTCTCAAAGGGCCAGAAGTAATGTGCGGCCACGGCCAGTGACACTTGGAATAAGGCTAGAACTGCAGTTTAGCCGCAGCGCTGTTGGGAGATTGCTGCCGTCGTTAAATTAGTGCCTGGTTTTATCATGGCATGTTGAGCAGTGGTACGCATCTTGACACATGATTTTAATAATAGCTTGTAAGTGTCAGTGATAATGTAATCTATTTAACAATGAGCCTAAAGATTATCCAGAAGAGAGCATATTATGCCCTGTTAAAACAGCTAATCTGCATAAAACTTATGACAAGCCAGACCTTTTCAGTGTTTAATAAACTGGCTGAATATTCATTTTTAAGGCACTGTCCAAATTGGTTTGGTCACAGATGACTATTTAAAGCCCATTCCAAAGCTGGCAAATACACCAGGGAAATAACACAAGACTGGAAAAAAAAAAATGCAACAACAAACCACCCCCCATAAAAACAACAAAAGACTGCCTCTAGCCAAAACTGCTCATGATGAACATCAGCAATAATGGGTCCAGTTCGAGAAAAACACAGGATGACACAAGTACTTACTGGCCGCTTTTGTACAGGATTGGTGCAGGGCAGAGCAAAAAATCAGATTCCACCGTTTTCGGTCTTTCATCTGAAAAAACAAACCACATGAACTCAATATACTGTGCCGCTTAAAAGAGAAGCTGATGTGTGAAGGTGCTATCGAGTCCTTCCCTTCTCACACTATGCTGGGTACTGGTTTGGTCATGTCTGGACCTTGCCAGCAAGGCAGGCCCAAGTTAGGGAATAAAGCTGCTGCTTTAAAGCTGCACCTTGAACGTAACAACCCGGAGTTGCCTTGAAATGTGAGAGTGATCCTGCGTGGCAGCGTTTACTTAATTTTACTCAAATCGGCTCATACTCTTCCAGACAGATCATTTCCTAGAATCAAGACCACTTCTGGTAAGACTGAGAACATGGGTAGGGGTCTCCTAATGTTTGGAAGAGGAAGGTTTGTTTCTCATGAGCTCCGAGTCCATGCACATGGGCTATTCCCTAATTTAGGGGTGAGAGCACATCAAGGATCTGCCAGGTAAACTTGGAGATGACGCTGTCCTGCATTTAGGGAACAGGCAGAGATGCAAGTAGTCCGGGGGCAGCTGAAGGAGGAGCTGTTAGCGTAAGTGAGCTTTTCTTGTGTGCTATAATCTGCACTGACTGCTTGGCCTAGATTTGGGGCTAGTTGTGAAGTGGGGAAGAGGGATTAGCACATTGCCATATGTTTTTGTCTTAATGGTATGTTTCATAGATTATTTTTCTATCCCACAGCTACATTTGGCAGGTTTCCTTTCTAGCATTTGGTAATGCTTCTTTATAAATGCAAAAAGAGAAACATGCCAAATACGTCTTTGAAAACCAGGAGAACTGACAAAATCACTGTTTGCTCTGAGGCTGGTCCCAAAGCAGAGCCCGGGCTATCAGTAAGGGGAACTCTAACATTAAAGTACAGCCTCATGCGAGTACCCTCCGTTACGCCTGCAAACCGTGAGGGTTCTGCTGAGAGACTGCCAGTTTTTTGTAGAGGAGAATGCAACAACATAGGAACTACTTTCCATTTCTTGGGACTACCTCCTTTCTCCTGCTCAAAGTGCCCTTCCTACCTTGTTGTCCACCCAAGCCCCACTGTTCTCTCTTAGGTTTCCTCTGAGACAGAAGTGCTTGGAGCCCGGCACAGAGCTGTAGAGAAGGAGCTTCTGTATCGGGGGAAGGATCAAATCAATTGCCCTGTTCCCTTTCTGTGCTGCTCCCTACACATTTGCTGTTGTCGGTTGCTGAAGATGAGAACCTGGGCAGGTTTTAGCAGGCCTTTGGCAAGACCCCATACAGCAGATTGTGTTTTTACGCTGCAACGTATAATAAATACATCGCTATGCCGTTCCCCTCCTTTTGTGTGCCTTTCCCGAAGCCAAGAAAAAAAAAAGCAGCCCGGAGATCTAGTTGGAAATTCTCACATCAGATGCTAGCAAGTATTTGGGGACTTCACCCTGTCCAAGTATAGTTATTTCTACCATGGCAAAGCAGACGTGCACATGCCGTACAGCTATAAAAGACTGAACAATCAGAGAATCGGAGAAACCAGAGTCAGAAAACATTTCAAAAGGTCATTTAAAGAAAGCGACACGATTCAGACATTCTTCAGTGACATTGATCTAAGCTGTTAAAAGGCTTTCTAGGTAACTTAGTCCAGGTCTGAACAGTGTGTACAGTGATAACTATTCTCGTAATATCTCACCTAGCGCTGCCACAGAATTTAAAGCCTGTTGCCTCTTGCTCTCAGTGGACTGGGAGAGCCCGGCTTATCCTTTTCAGCCCTGCAGCAGCCCATACTTAAAAATTACTTTGGCTGTTCCTCCTTTCCTGAGATGTAACAAACTGAACTTTTCTGTCCTTCCTTAAAGCTTCTGTTCTGGACTTCTGCCCATCCTTGCCAGCTTCCTGTGGATGCTCTCCACAGCGGCTTCATTCCCCGCTTGTAGCGTGGGGCACGTGAAAACCCAAGTTGCTAAGGGGTATGGTTGGCAGCACGGCCCAGCCCATCCCCGAATTCCAACAGCACTGCGACCTGCTGGTCATTAAATACAGTAAGGGGCTTTGGTTTATGCTGTTAGCACTGCTACTAAATAATGCCAAAACTTTCAGTATGATAATAGCACCCGCCGGCAGGGCAGAGGAGGTTTACTTTTGTGATGCTTACGGAAAATGGCTAACTGCCTCCTTAACACTTGTATTCTATAGGTCCTTATCTCCACCAATTACCTTAGAGCACTCCATCAGGAGATCCTGAGTTGCAGGAATGCCACTAGAAACATAACCGTATTGCTGCAAGCCTCAAAACATTCCAGTGAAGAAGGTATTAGCTATCATTTCAACTTCCCAAATAGACAGACAAGGATGTAGAGAAGTGACTGCTCATGGTAAATAAGAAGTCAGGAGCAAAGCAAGAACAGAATGGAGGAGTCCTGATGACTTGCGCACCAGGAGCTTAAATGGAAATTCTAGTTAACTTCAGGTCATGTAACTGATGTCTCAACAATTTACCCTAGATAGTGTGAAATGAGTTGTGTTCACCTGGACTAAACTGATCTGCTTACCCACTTCTCCAAGTAAGAAAGGTACGTGGTGATAACAAATGCACAACTGCAGCAGTAGTTTTGCCACATGGCAAATTGTAGCTCTGTGAAACAAGTTATGCCGCAAGTTTAAATCAACAAGCTATAGTTTAACATGGGGAAATTAAGATGAAAATTTCAATCAAAACTGAAGGGAAATTTATACAAGCAGAAATTATTTACACAGGTTGCCTTTATCCAGAACTAGTGTGCTTTTCTGTTATTCTTCCAATTTATTTTAGATACGTAACAGGCAGGAGAGATTGGCAGCCTGTTCAAGTACATATGATATCCAGAGTAAGGAAGAAAATGTACTGAAAACACATGTTCAACTGGGTAGGAATTTGACAGGCTAATGTAAAAATCAGACAGTAGGTAGGGGAAAAAATGAGTTGTTTTTTTCCTACAGGTCCATTTTTGGTCATTTTCCAGTCTAGCTGGCTTCTAGAGGGTACTGCTTAGAGCAAGAAGTTGGATGTAGTTCTACTAGCAGTCTACTTCAGTTTCTGGACATAAAAAATGGCAGAGGTTTCCATTAATGGCATTCTTTTCACCATCCTTGTACCAGTTCAGGGAACAGAGCAGCGCAAGGACACTAATCCAGTTTCTGGCATGATTTTTCATCTGCCAAGCTCTAAGTCAATGCACTGAGCAAGAGAAGACCAAGTCCTGAATATTTTGTTGAAAATTAAATTCTCCGTGAGCATACTTCCTTAATCAGATAGCGAGAAGAAAATAAGTCTGCATTACCTCTCAATTGCCTGTAGACCTTTTCTAACTTCTGCAGCATTCCACTCAGAAAAATTTCCCCAGTGACACTTGTACTTTGATAAAGGGATAACTAAGGACTGTAATGTTTATCTCGCCCATGGTGAGTACCAATAATAATTAAAAAAAAGTCCTGCCCATCTGCACACCTGCAAAAAAAAAAATAAAACCACCCAGGTAAAGCTCCAGGGAAAGTGCCTGTAAAAGATGCCGCGGTTGCTCTGTCTGAAACAGAATTCCTTTCCGCAGGTCAGGAAACCAGAGTCCAGCTAGGGATCTGGCTGCAGTGAGACCCACTCCTGGAGGAGAGTGCTGCTTGGGACGCTGAGCTGATGAACCCTGTCAAAATACAGGGACAAAATGGTACAACTGTTCTGACCCGACCTTATTCTGTGCTGCTGCAGGAGCTCCAGGAGGAGGACGGATGCCGTGTCCCAGAGGGGCACCCACGCCCTGCCAAGGCCCTGAGATGAACAGCACAAGGCCTATACGTCTGGTACGCCAGCGGGAACGGGCAGAGATGCTCCAAGATAACAAGGTAAGCGCACCCTGAAAAACAGTGCCTTTGGGAATCACGATGAGAGCCTATGTCTCGGCCTGGGTCTTCTTACAAGAAGGGGCACTTGGTTGGTACATTCTGTGGTCATTTTTGTTAATATCGGCCAACATCTGCTGACTTGAACATCAGGAGCCAGGCGGTTATCACCACGTTAATTCACACAGCTAGCTGGGCTGCCAAACACCACTCACTTTATAGCTAATGGCAATTGGTAGCAAATTCCAACCACTGAGCAAGATGTGAAATAATGTGCATCCTCTTACTAATCCTCAGAGCTTTCCTGTTTTCTTCCTCTTCGGTATTTTTTTCTCTTTTGATTTTAATTAAATGAGGTAACAAGAAGCTAAATCAATCACTTATTAGGAAACATAAAGGCAGATCATTTCAGATTACATTACTTACGAATTGTAGTTCCATTCACTTGATAGGTACAAGTAATACCATCGGTTCTCCCACCGAGGGTTAAGCCGCTTCCTCTAAGAACAACTTGGAACTCCTCTGGAGAGAAAAGCAAAAACCCAAAATTACCATTCTTCTGTGCAATGCAGTAAGTTAGACAAGGAGAATTTCAATACAGCCTGCAATAAAGGAAGCACAACATAGGAACGCTTCAAACTTACTCGGGTCTCCTTTTTAATTGACCCCTGGTACTACATTCTTCAGTTAGGTCGCTACAGGAAAAATTAAGATTTGTTTCCAGATGTTTATCGCTGAGGCAGCCCTATTAAAATGGAAGTTGATTCTGACTATCGCAGCATCTGGAGCTCAGCTGTACAATAAGAAACAGTTTCTCAACGAATACTCTAATAAATGAAAAATCTGGGTTCCACGACAAGACGACTCCCCAAACCTGGATCAGACACACTTAAAGTGTCAGATGAAGAAAACCTGTCGCCTTACTACTGTTTCTCTGGCAGTTGTGTAAGGGCCATGCTGTTTGTGAATTCTGTATAGTGTGAACGAAAACGATTTGTCTACAAAGGCCACTGATTTCATTGAGATGATCCATGTTTTTACAAAAACATTAAAACAAGGCGATTTTGCAACTACCTTACTTGGATTGGTCTCCAACTAAGTGCGAATTGTGAAATCCAGAAAGAAGGCAAGCCCTTCAAATTTTGTGCAACTCTTACACTTAATAAATGTTTTACCACTTGCTGCACAAAAATGCAGTCAAGCGCTTTACCGCTTACTCTCCACAGATTTGGGGCAGGGCACTAGGAACACTGTTGTGAATTTGTATGAATTCACATGTTACGAGGATTCCCAGAGCTTAACTCTGTAACCGTAGGTAAAACAGTATGGGAGTGTCACAGAGTAAGTACCATTGCTTTGAACTCGGGGGCAAGAGCGGAGCATGACTAAAGGCACAGAGGCAGATAAATGAGCCTCACTTACACATGCATTGCCTAAATTATGAAAGTAGGCCTTGGAAGACAGCTCCTCTGAGGAGAAAAATGCATCAACAGAAAAGGATCTGATCTTTCTTAAACCCCTTGAGGATTTCGAGAGATAGAGATGTTTCATTCTAGAGACCCATGGGGTTTTCCTTCAGGTAAAATAGGGAAATCACAGTGCTCTAACAATTGAATATTATTTTAAAATTATAAAAACTCACCTCCCACACAGACACTGGATGGCTCCAAATATAGAATCTCAGTGCATGATTTCTCCAAAATCTATTGCAAAGGAGGAAACGAGTCATAAATAGGTTTCAGAGTGCCTTTTCAGTGAGAAGTATTACTTTAAAATAAATCCTTGTCCCTACAAGTTAGACATGTGCAGCTATAGACTTGATTTGCATAAGTCTGACTTTGTAGGACATTGCCTTGACCATGTAAAACTTCTGCAAGCCCGCACAGTCAAGTCTCCTAAGGGTTTGTAAGACTTGGATTAGTTTCTTAAATCCAGAACAGTCTTCAAAACATAATGATGTCTGATTTTGGTCTTTAAATAATCTCTCCAGATCACTAACCTCTTTTTCCATTTTCTAACATTTAAGCCAAAAATTAGTCACAAGGAGCCTGATCCAAAACCTAATCCAGTCAAAAGCAGTTCTCCAACAATGTGTGGGTCAACCCAAGTGCACGTTATTCCGAGTGCTGGCATCCTGCCCTATGTAAAGCAGAGCAAGAACGCGCGGTGTTACGGACTGCGCTGCCTTCTCTCAAATGGGGTTTTTTTCACCGCTATACCAGTCAGCATGCTTTAATTCTCCAACCAGTCTTCCAAAAGGCTGGGACAAAACAATACTCCTACAGGTGACTTAGAAATATAAGGGACAGAATGAGAGAGAAAGGAGGAATCGGACACCTCTGACGGATTTGTACTTGTAGAGGTCTCAGACACTACCCATAGTTTCAGTCAAGTCACATATCACTACCTACAAATATATCAAGTGATCAAGGTATCTGTGATAACTTAAGGAGAGGCATAAATAGCACCCGGGTGTTGATTACTGTGGACAACCTGATTTTCCATTCGGAAACAGCGCATCTCGGAGGGAGTGGGTCAGGCTTGTCTGACTACAACTGTTGCTGGAATCTGTGAGAGAGTACTCTGCTCCCACTGCTAGGATCCCAGTCCCACAGCAGGGCCCAGTCCCTTACTTGTTCTTGTCCAGGAAAGACATGTCATACCTGCTACTGACAGGTTAATCCCCCTCTCAAAGCAGGTAACAGGATTTCTGCTAACTCAGGGAGAAGGAGTCTCTTGAAGCTTGCAGGGTTAAACACACGCAAACAATCCACTATGCAGCTTCCTTGTACCTTCACGTGATTGCTTTTCCCAAGGGTTTTTAATTTTGCTCTCACTCAGTAAACTTTCACAATGTCTTTCCACAGCTTTCCCTGTCATGAGTGGTATGTTTTTAGCAGGCGTTTGTATATAATGCTCCATGGAATCGATTCGGGTCCTGGGCATCATGTGCACAGTAGAAAGTCCTGCTACTGTCCCCTCTCTGCCTCCATCTGCCAAAACCGTGCCTGCTCCTGAGCTGGCCTGTCAGTAAATGTAACTGTCTTACTCTGAACTCCTTTTTCTCTCCTATAAATACTTTTTTACTCAGTCTACTCTGTTTGCTAGTGACTTCTCCTGCCACATGTTCAGGCCCAACAGAAACATTGCCGTATTTGTCACTGGTATTACAAAAAGCACACTAAGCTCCAAGGAAAAAAAGTAGCCTGCCTCATTTAATGCTTTCCATAGCACCTTTCTTACCCTGACCTGTACTGCACATATTATCTTTCTAATGCTTCAAAACCCATTTATAAACATCAAGTAGTACTTTAAAAAAAAAAAAAAAAAAAGACACCTTGTAGGTGCATACATTAGGATGAGACGCAGCAACAGAGATCTTTGGAAGCAATGCAGTTTTGGAAGCTCCATGCAAGTTGGCCAGTCTATATTAGCTGAGGATCTCATCTCGCTTCCAAAAAAGGACTGAGCTTTTTGATTCCTATTTCAGTGTAGAGAGAGTAAGTGTTGCACAGTTTATTGGGGGGGGGGGGATGTGTATTTTGTGCGACATCAAATACCAAAAGAATAAAGCGATTTACTCCTTCACTGTAAAAACCTCTTCTGTTTTTAACTCTGAAGAGACTGAGTCAGACGAATAGTCCAATTTAAGTTAATGAGACTACAGACTGGCTTTAATACGAAATACAGATCTAGCAGTTGGCAGCATCAACAAAGCCTACTGAATTCATTAACTTTTTTTAGAGCAGCACCATATAGACAGGGAGAAACTTTCCCACTCCCACCCCTCCCCATTTGCCCACTGTCTGATAAAGTACGGTCACATAATGAGCAGAGAGTGGCCGGGAGAGAACACGAAGCACATAATCGGTCTTTCCTTGGAAAGTAGCATTTCTGTAATTGCTATGTATCTGATAGTGATTTTTTTTTCCTAACACTGTATTACTAAATGCAATATAAAATAGGAACAGAACCTATTTGGAGATGCTTAACTTGCTTTGGATTTAAGAGTAAACTGGGGGGCAGGGGACACCAACCCCAACTGAGATAAAATATGGCCTGGATGAAAGGATCACAATGAATAAACAAAAGCAGATTTCGATAACGAGTTGAGGATATGCTGACTTCCTGCATGGCAGCATGGAATTGGTATTTATACCTGTAGATGTGCTGCTAGTGACATAAAACAGGAAAATACTGGGGTTTAGCATTGTTCTTAGAAATAAACAACTGCTTTGACAGTAAGCTTTCATCATTTCAACTATTGCTTTTCTCCACTTGGCTTGAGGAAGCTGTATTATTCAGAGATCCTCAGTCTCTTTGCAAGGGAGGTGGCCTAAGACTGTCATTTTCACCCAAAGCAAGCTTACATTAAGAAAAAACACCTGTGTGAAAATACTAAAATTCGTTTTTCTAAGTTGAACTGGTTCTTTTCCATCCTTCAAAAAACTTCATGATAGTCCATGCTTTAAAAAAAAAAAGTGTAGAAATAGTAGATAGAATAGTATGGAATACTATAAAAATCTGCCTTGTCCCTGAAAATCCTTCCCTTCAACAACAATCATCAGGTGACCTTAAGAACAGAAATAAAAGAAACTTTGCAAAGAATTGCCTGGAACCACCCTAAAAGCATATAGACGGCTCTCGCTCAACCTTTTACATTCCCGCTTCTCAAATTTTCTTCTAAGCGATATTGAAACTGTATGCAGAGCTGAATTCTCCACCAGTTCAGTAAAAATCAAGAGCATTCTTGCAAAGGGTCAGATCCTATTAACTGTACCAAGTACAACCAGTTCAAATGGTTGGCTCCCAAGGATACGGTAACCGGCGTTTAGCTGCCACAAGGGACAACCTGAAAGTATTTTTCAAGACAACGATCCCCACTTGTTCTTCCACATGTGGGAGAGGAGAACATAATTCACATCTTAAAGGGATGTATAGAAAATTGTGGCCTTTCTTTACTCTCTTCTTGCTCTGGCTCGCGCTCTTTTCTGTCTGTCTTAATCTTTTTTTTTTTTTTTTCTGGCTCTTTCCATGCAAGCTGTTCCTTCCAAGCTCGCGCAATGCATTCCAATAAAAAGCTCATCCTTTCCTTTAGGAGGAATGATGTGAAGGCATCTTACCCATTTTGCCTTAGGATCCATGTTAATTATTTAATATGCCTCTGTATCTCTAGATCAGGGCTGTCGCTGTTTGACCCTTTCTAGTACCCCTGTGGAATGACGGCTCAACGGCAGCTGTGGGGGGATTTTCCAGGGGCTGTGTCATTTGTCCATGTGCCCCCTGCCAAGATGTACAGTTGCAAGGGGTAAGCACTGGGCTCCTGTAGCACTGCAATCCAGTACCCTTGCCATTGCTTCTGCAGCCCAAGAGGAGGGACCTATCTGACCACTCTCAACAATAACAGCTTATAATGGAGCTCTCGGTTGCGTGTTACAGAAGCGCATTTAACAATGGCAATGTACAAACCCAAGCAGGCATATAATATCACCTCCCTTCTCCCCCACCCTTTTTACAATTTTAAAATTAACTTAAAACGATCTGGCTGTGGAAACCTAGGCTGCAAAGTCAGCGAGATTGAAACAAACCCTACAAAAATCTGTACTAAGCTCCTCCTTTCCGAGTTCAGGATAACCAAGGAGAAAGATCTGACATTGCAAATTGATTATTTAGAAACCTACTGCCAATGCCCACAAGAAAAGTTGAAGTAATCGCTATATAAGGCCATCCTTGGATAGGATAGTTAAACACTCTGCTGGCATAACATAAATTCAGATGAGACTATAAATTGCCTTAGCTAAACAGCATGCAGGGAAAGATTCGGAGAGTTGATGTCACCCATTTTGTTTCCAGAGCTCCACACCAAATAAAGGGCTCTCTTCTCCCAGCCTGCAAAGGCTTTCTGTCTAGGTATCTCCCTGCACGCTAGCTGTCCCACACAGAAACGCTTCCCCGCAAACCGAAGGGCAAAAGAGAAGTGAAACCTGTCAGCCTGTGTCCCGGCGTCTTACAGCTTCAGAAATGGAGAACTGTGGAGAGGTGTTCCCCCAGGTCTGAGACAGGACTGTGCTGTGGGGAGCTGGCCCCAGCTGGAGCCAGGCAGGGGCTGAGCAAGGGGAGGGGGTCCCAGCTGTGAGCTTGCCGTTGGCACGCTCGTTAGGGAGCAGGTGGGGACGCTGGACCCAGAGCAGGCACCAGAGTTCTGCTCGTCAAGGTACTCGGCCTCTTGAGCTTAAAGAAAAAGAGAGGGGAAATTCAGGCCCCAAACTTCCTCTTGTTCACCACCACCAAGGAAAGAGCAGACTGCTGAGGAAACCCCATGGTAAGGCTCCTCTGTCCCCAGAATGCTACACCGCTGCCATATTGCAGCAGCCGAGCATCGAAGATCAAAAAAAATTGTTGTTAGGCTGTTCCCTAAGAGCAGTTCTTACAACAGCTACCTCAGTAACAAGCGGCACGAACGCCGGTTGTGCGCAGGGCTGACCACCACCCGGCACAGCTTCTGAGGGCTTTGTGAAATCGCATCTTATGGCTGTTAGGGGAATGGATACTATACGGCTCAGTAATGCAAGTTAATCACTTCAGAATACTGCTGAGAGCAAAAGTTATCAGACTAACGGCATCCAAAATATCCCAAGGGCACTCAGAAGCAAATTCACCCTTGATGTAAAGTTGCCTACATAGGTTGGGATTCTAGTTGGCCAAACAAGCTTTCCTTTTCTGTAAGGGTCACTCATAAATCAGCTACTGGACTGCCCCATTCTGTCTGTGCGCCAGCTACCGCAGTCCTTATCGGCATGCGTAGCGGGAAGCGGAATATTCTGTTCAGTACAGTGGGATGGGATCCTGACTTACGGTTAAAGATGTCCCTGGCTGGATCAAGGCTTTCCCGTCCCATACAGAAAATTAGATCGAGCTTCCTTCCACAACAGTCCTGTAGGCTCTTGCCTGCACCCAGCTCTCAGAGGCTCTGTACTCATCTCTCGATGTCAGATGCTTTCTATCAGCTCACTAACAAGAGCAGAGCGTGCAGCGATCGGAACCGGAACCGTTTGGCTCCTGAATCAGCGAATTGGCATTCAGATTTTCTCTTTAAGTTCTACATAGTCCAATTGTCACCCATCTCCACCTTTCAAGCTATTGCAGAGGCTTACAAGCCACAGATGGTTTTGTGTTTAATATAAGTTTAGTTTTTCTCAGGCACAAGTACAAATTTGTCTTAAAACAGTTGTAGAAAGTCCATCCACTTTATCAACTTTTCCGTTTGGACCACTTTTCACCTGGCAAATTTTTTTTCTGAACAGCCTTATTATTGTTAATCAGTACTTAAAACCCGTATCAATCCGTATGAGCGGCATGGATTGCTATGCACTTCCCACTAGAAGGCTTCCAAAGGCTCTTATAAACTTCACAGCCCACTTCCTCAGTGGTTTAGCTTTTTTGTCATTAATAAAATATTTAATTGTGTTAGAGACATTTTACAGAAACATTGTCAGTTTCTGACCTGTAGGTGTCTGAATTGAAAAACAGATTTGTGTTGTGTTAGGTTTAAGCTGCAGAAACAATACACCCACGCAAATAATTACGTTAGCATAGAAAAGGCAGATGTCCCTACAATAAATTGCAAAAAGGCAGCCAAATAACAAGATGCCGTAAGGCTCCCTAGGGTTTAGTCTTTGCAAACTCCACCTCTCTTTATAACTTTTGCCTCGTCATGGATCTTGCCCTGCTATACGCAAACATTTCTTCTCATAGAAGATGTGCCTTCTGCCTCTTCCAGTACCTCTGTGACTGGTCACGCACTGGGCCCAGTTGTGCTTTGACTCCCGTTCCACCCTTGCTACCGCCTCTTTAAAACTTCTCGGCATTTAATCAGTAAAGCAGTAGGGCTCCTGCAGCGTTTCAAGTCTGTTGACTACCGTGCGCTCAGCACAGCCCGTGGGACAGAGCTGTACCGTGCAGCACAGCGGCACGTGCAGCCTAAACCCACGACTTCCCCTTCCACACCTTTAATCAATTTTGTGTACCGAGAGACTGTGAGAACAATGAGGTAGTAACGAGCCGTGAGCAACCCAACTGTACATTGACAATTAACAAAATACGCTAAGTGTCAGTTTATTTCATAGTACCATTCGATTTTGCTTAGCCCCGGTACGCAGTTCAAAAGTTTTTGGCAGCAGTCGGCACCGTAAATTATAACTCGTGTGGCATCTGTTCCTCCCCGGAGCTGTACGCCGAGTTCAGGATTTGGGGCAGGTCATGAGCGCAGCTGGATACTCTATTGAGCCACCATAACAATTTTTAAGTCTACTGTTCCGAAATTAGAAAATGATGTATGGACGTGTGAGGTGTTTGCTTACCAGTAAAAAGATCAGTATAAATGTGAAGTGCTAGAGGAACAGGGCTCTTTGGAAGGCTAATAATTTTGAACAAGTAAAGATTTCCAGAGTCTCTGGTGGCCTCTGCTCCCTGCAGTTCCAGTTCAAACACGTGCCGCTGTTTACATCATTGCTCACTGGAAACCCGTCCCACATCAGGCTGCCTTGACTCTCTACAGGGGAAGGCAATAATAGTTTCGTAACAAAAGCGTATGTACTGTAATAAAACCAAGGCATCTAACTCGCTATTTCCAGAACCAGGTTTTAAAGACGGGAAAAGGTTCACTTTTAAAAAAATAACCTCAGTTCCTGTACTCACGTACGGCAAGACACATGCAAAACATGCTGACAGTGCAACACATTGACCTGCACGGTCCACGTGCAAATATTTATTTACAGCAGTTACTAGCTCCTGCCCATCGCATGCCCAGCCTGTGCCTGGAGCCCTGCTCGTTGATACGCCGCCAGCCTGCCACGTGCACGCTCACTGCAAAATGCGTGCTGCACAATTCAGAGAAATAGCAAGAAAGCCCTGAAAAACCCCCTTAAACGCAAGTCTAACCGCAAACTCGAGACTGAGGCCTTTCTGGGGAGACTTCCACCCCCTTTTCTTTCCTCTCTCCCTTCCAAGTGTGCGGTTCATCCTTTTCTCTAGGGATGCTACAATCACAACACCCAGTGAGCAAAAGGTAACAGACCGTGAGGAAAGCAGATCTAGGAGCTATGGTAAGCTGCAAACATAATTAAAACTAGAGGAGCTATGTTCACGGTGTGACACAGAAAGAGGATGTGCTTTTCCTCATGTTCATGCCAAGCAAACCATGAAACCTGCATCCCAAAGAGCTGTGTCTCCTGTACTTCCACCCTTGGTCCAGATATAGTGGTAAACACGCTCAGACTAGCCACCTACAACGTTTAGGTGTAGCTCTTACTGCAAAACACAGGTATTTAATTTGATAAAATGTATTGATAGAAGGGGGCAGGAAGGGAAGATGCCACAGACTACAGGTAACTCGCAAACCAGCGTCTGCGAGGGCCCTGGTAACACAAAAGCATTCAAAACTCCCTTCAGTGTTCCTAGTCTCAGCTGGCTCTGTGCACCTAGGCAAAGCCTCTCCTGACTCCAGCTCTAAGACCCGAGTTCTGCGGGCCCATTCCTGATGAGGGATTGCCTAGGGCTTGTGGCTCCCAGGAACGCTGATCAGGGAATGCCGGGCACCTGGATGGCTGGGGCTTGGGGAGCACCTATTTAAGGGGTAGGCAGGAGCAGCTCTGTTTGAGGGCAGAGCTGGAGCAGTGTGTGGTGGAGGTGCGTGAAGCTGAGGGAGCCTGTGGAACCAGGCTCTGGAGTTAGTCCCTTCTTGGTAAGTCGAAACCTTCCTGAGCTTCACCCCAGCTTGGAGCTGTGCATCTCCTCCGAACGGGTAATGAAAACAGCGCTGTGCCATTGTTTGGGTTGGTTATTTCGAGTAAGGGTGGCCGAGTCGCCTGCCTGGCCAGCGTGCGTCAGAACTGAGCACACACAGGTGCTTAGTTTAGTTCCTAAAATTGTTTTGTTTCATTTGCGCTGATTGGCTGAATTAGGACTGGGCTTAACCCCATCTGGTTGTATTTTCGCTGTGAGCCATTTAGCAGCACTGCTGGAAGCTTTATTTCCTTTTTTTTCCTGTAACTTGAAAACTTTTTTCCCCCTGCTATAGTTGAGGCAGTAAAGCAGAAGTGTTTAATTGGTGTAATGGATTCGTTTGCTATTTTTGTTATAGAGAATGAAATGCTGACTGTCTGTAGATCAGTATTTTCCATACCAAATGCATTGACCCTCGTGGCGTGTGAAACCAGGGCGATACAAAATTTCAGCTGCGTGTTGGCCGGTGTCATGACAGTTGTTGCGGTTTTTTTACCTGAACAGCAGTTGTGCCCCCTTGTACTGTAGTAGAGTTGGGCTTTAAAGATGGAGAGCTGGAGTAGATTGCAAGAGAAATGAATACAAGCAGAGCCCTTGATTTCCCTAATTACACCTGAGCAGTGTTAATCATACTCTGTAAGTCAGAAGCACCTTCACAGCACACCTTAGCCTCCAGGCAGGCCGGTTTCTCCATACAGCAGCTGATGTTTAAACTCAAGTTAACGGCTTGTTTCCAAACCGAAATCTTCCATTCTTTCAGATAGTGTCACAAGGTGCCTGTCGTTGCAGTCTGAACTTATTCAATAAAGAGTATTAAAAAATAACCAACGCCAAAACAGGGGATCCATACGCAAAATTGAATTCCAAACTGTATCTGCGGGTCATGATCCCACATCTCTGGGGAAGACCGTATCTAAGGTTTATGCTCCCACATCACACGTCTCCTCTGTGTTAAATAAAGCAAGCCCTGTCGTTTCCCTTTTCTTCCCCAGTGCTAATCTGTGTGGAAAGCAGTGAGGCAGGCAACAGGACCACCTAACGCTAGATGGGAAACAATTCAAGATAATTTGGAATGAAACGCACGCTTTCATAGGAAATGCCATGCTGATGCTTCTCTCCAGCAAAGCCACAGCAGAGGAACTACAGAAGTTCCTACCTCACTTCCCGACACTGCTCAGCAATGCCTTAGGCAAAGAGCGAGGGCGAAAGGGGTGGGGGAAGGTTGCTGTCCTGTCCCCTCTCTAAATGAATAAAATCCCTGAGACATATGGTCTTGTGCAAAATAACTATCAGAGAGAAGCCTGGCGCAGAGTCAGGTTAGTGAGAATATTCTAATTATACAATGCCTGAGCAGTACCTCATTTGCAGTCACCGAGTAAACCACATGCAGATGACAAAACCGTGGGTCATGAGAGATGCGAATTTTAGCAGCATCAGAACCTTTACCCCCAAATTACTAAAAACAGCCCTAAACCCATTACTTATCGAGTAATGTAAATAAGAATCAAGACAAACTGTTACTTTCTATAACAGGAAAAAAGTTGTTTGGGCTATTTTTTATTTTTTTTTAATTAGTAAGGAAGATTTGGGTCGAAGAAACTTATCACTAAGGAAACACTAGATTTCATCTAGACTTGCGAGTGCTTCACGTTAAGCAGGTTTTACAGCATCCCTTATGTAACAGAGGGGACAGCCGCGCAGGGAGAGCTGACGAGTCAAATCCCAATCACAAGGCACATGCGTGCTCACGCAAACTGGAACCATGTCAGTTCCGTTGCTGGCTTATCAAGCTCTCTGTTCTCCAGGAGAACATGATATGGTTTGTAATATGTCAGAGAATGTCAAATTAAGGGCTGCACGGCAGCGAAGGGTAGAGCAGAAAGCATTCTATTCCGGGCCATTGATTCCTTTTAACAACTACACGCAGTAATTCCCAAAACTATCTACTCGGTCTCAATCACACGGAAAACATAGCGCAGCGTTAGTTCTAAACCTCGCGCCCAGTGCAGCTTGACTATTAGACCATCCAAGGGGATTAAAGATGACGACTGATTTAATCAGAGTAATTCTTTTAATGATAACTTGTTGCATTTCTCCCCACCCCCCTCCTTAAATGTTTAATAGTTCTCTTCCTGGATACCCAGTGCATAAACCGAGCATATTTTCTTCCTACAGGAAATGATCCAATTAGGTTGATGTATAATTCATAATGAACTGTTTAAGCTGATTTTGCTCTTGAAAAATCTTAACAGCGTGCAGTCGGTTGAGTGACCCTCCTCCCCTCATCTGCAGCTGAGGGACATCTTTTAAGGAAAAAGGGGAGAGCGGACTCGACATACCCTAAGCAAGGTAGACTAGGGAGGAATTTCAGCTCTAACGAGTTGAGCTGGCTCAAGGCGGAAGCATCGACTGCTGCAAAATACTGTAGTCCCTGATTACTACTCAATAACCAAGTTGCTTGCAGCTCAGCCGCTGGCACACAAGCCGTTCAGCCAGCAGAGGCTCAGTAAACACTCACGTTGGAGGTAGCGTGCATTTACCGGTGTCCAACTGCGGAGCACTAACGGGGTGGTGGTTACGTTTCCCACGCTCCCCAAGCGTGAACTCTGCCGACCTGTCTCGTTGCCTTACAGCGGTAACAGCGGAGATGCTGGCTGGCTCGTATGAGTTCTGCGATTCGCTGTCACCCCGGTGCAAAGGCAGGGCAGACCAAGGAAGCGCTGCTGACAGCGTACCTAGTGCAGAAGGCATTAGATCCACAGGGAAAGGCTGCAGCGCGTTTTTGTAAAGTCACTGCAATCGGTTTTACAAAGCTAAAGGCTAAAATTGTTCTTGAGGTGAAACGGCTCTTGCCTACCTCAGCATAGCTGACTACCGCTCGCTAGACTCTGTTCGTTTCCCTCCTCTGGCACCAACTCGCTGTCCTACGTGGGTCGCTTACCCCTCTTCCCTGCCTCTCTCTCCCTGATGTCGTTTTTGTTAAGACTGTGAGGCAATCGGGTACAGGTTTGCTTTCCACCAAGTCTTGTCAGCAGCCTGCGTGGCCCCCCTTCCTGCTGAGGCATCGGGGTTCAGAGTAGAGACCACGACTGTTGCCACATTTAGGATGGGAGGTGACTAGTCAGGCATTGAGAGCCGTTGGGCGTGCTGCTGCCACGCACATTTTACGCAGTGCTCCCCTCTGGGCGCCACTGGTCTGGCTGTACCAATCCATTTAACTTAAAGGTAGGAATGCGGTGTCGTGCACGGTGACTGATACAGGAACCTTCTAACTGACTGGAAACCCCCTGGATATTTAATAGCTATCCGTCACTGTGCTCAGATGAAGCTGAATGCTAGAGGGGATTTTGCTGACTGTTCTTCACAACCAGAGCAGACTTCCCTCTATCGACAACAAGAGATTTACTGGAAAGAATTTTCAGTTAGGCAATAAGATTTTTATACCACTACCTGCTTATACTGCGTTAGCAAGAGTCCGCCACTGGCTGTGTTATGAATTTTTTTTTTTAATGACCCTGGATGCATTTAATCCTTTGTTCTCTTGTAGTGTTCCTAGGTACGCTCATTTGATGGTTCTAAGTAACCCCGCTTCAGCCTTGGAGTTTATACCCCACAGACACTGAGGTCTCCTCTCCTTTCACCAAGAGGTGGATACTTTGAGTAGATACCGAGAAATCTCATCACGTGGGGTCAAGCACCACGTAGCACGTGGTGCTACTCATGTCAGTGCAGGCATTTTCACGAAAAAAGCTCCGCCTGAGAAAAGAACTACCGATGTGTGTATTACTCTGTTCTCCCAGGATGATTCCTTTCAATCGTGCTGTCCCTTCCACCCCGCAGGAGTACTGTTAGCAAACCCTCTGCCAGGTTGTGTTAATGCCGCTCCTGCCGTGAGATCTGCAGAGCTGAACGCCAGAGCCACGGTACAGCTGCAGGCCAGCGGTACCTGCCTCTGCTGTGCCCTGCCTCTCCATACCTACGCTGATGTTCAAGACTTAAGGAGTTTCTTATTTTGTTGCAATATTATCTATGAACTCGCACCTTCTCTTGGACAAACTTAGAACCTTATGCTAAGGGCTAGGGTTATTCCCTGAGGGGCTCAGCCCACCTGAAGACAATTCAGCTTCAATTTAAAATGGTCTAGGTGATGCAGCTGCTCAGCTTGCGAGTCTTGATCAATTCTTTTTTGTCCGGTATGTTTAAGGGTGGGTCTCCCACATAAAATGAAAAATTCAAAACTGAGCACCTGCAAAATGAACAAGCAAAAAGAGAGCCTAATTCTATTTCTAATCCTTCTCGGGTAGAATTCTTAGGAAATTTTGTAACAATGAAAGATTAAACAATTCTAGACTGAACTATTTTTTTACACTGACTAGTTCCTCTTAAGTTCTACATGTATCAGTTCCTGTAGTCTTATCTGATAAGTTTTACAGAGTTTCTTAAGTACAAAATGTAGTTTAAGTTCCTGTCTTAAGTGCTGCCAACTCACTTTAGCATAAAAATGTGTTTAAGTCTACTTAGAACTGTCACACACTCTAATAACGTTACTGAAGCGAGTTCCATTTAACGTAACTTTTAAAGGCACAAGCCTTGCCCAATTCTGCCTGCAGAGACAACCAGACAGCTTTGACTCGCAAATCAGTAGGACTTGTGTTTGCTTAAGTGAAAGGGGAAGCAGGGATCTTGAACTGGTGGTGTTTTTCAGGATGTGGCACATGAAAGCGATTCAAATTTGCTGAGCTGTGCAAACCACATGCACAGAAATGTGCCACAAAAGTGGGCAAAGCATGAACAAATTGCAGGAAAAATTGGAAATAAAACAACAAAGCATCCTACTGATTTGCAGCGCAGTGTTATGGGAACGTTACAGACACTTCAGCCTTAGAGAAGATAGTATCTTGTCTAAAGGCTCTACGTGTTCGATTCAAGTGGTAGGAGCACCTTGGCTTCCATCTCCTTAATCGCTGCTTGTCATGATTCCTCCGTTCATCGTTTCGTAAGTGATCGAATAGCTAAAGTGAGCAGTGCTCGGAAGGGCAACGTTTCCTGCTTCTCCGAATACAAACGTGTTCTCCTCCCCTCCCTGACAAGCAGTCAGGACTATTTTTTGCATTCCAGAGAAGAGTTTCCCTGAAGCCCGAGATATTGGCCAACTCGTTCAAGGCTGTCAGCCCCCCAGTCTCTAGTCACCTTGCAGCAACCGATCCCGTAGGGGCATTGCGAGTCTGAGCTATTTAATAAGCACAAAGTCTCCGCAGTTTCTCGTGGTGAAGGTGCTCGTTCAGGACCACCTCTGGTTAAATTTAAGTGAGGCGCTCTCGAGTTCGCTTGCTTACAGACTGCTTGCTTACAGCTCAGCACCCGTGTACCAAGAGATGTACAGCTTTACCAAGGCTCCCCCCCCACAGCCAGGCAGGAAGGTGCTATTTTGGTTATGACAGACGGACTCAGATCTAACAATATAAATGATAAATTCACAAATGGTTCTTTATCAAATGGGTAAAAAAAAAATTAACATTAATCGTATATAGGAAAGGAAGGGAAAGAAAAATGGGTTTCATTTTCTTACACAGTACTAACTCTCGCATGGTGACATAAATTGTGCACTCCCAAACCCTTACAGTTCACACTGCTACGGCGTGCTCGTGAGGCCATACTCCATGTAATTACCAGCCAAACTACATCAGTAAACTGCTCCTGAGAGCGTAATAACTTGCCTTCAGCATTTTTCTTTTAAGTTCTTGACTTTTGCTTAGATTTATTTACCCTGACAACGCTGTTTCGTTACTGCTTTGTGAAGTTAGGTACTAGCAATGCCAGAAGAGCTGGAAAATTCACGGAACAGTTACCTCTTTGCAGAAGTCTGCACAGAGGTTCAATCGTTGGTTGATATTACTTAACAGAAACGCAACACAGCATGGTGGTGCCTAAATCTTTACTCACTTCACTGGGATTTTATCTGAACTAAGAAGGTGGTCAAAACACAATGCAAGCTTCTCAAACATCTAAGTTTTGTCTAAATGCTCATCTCAGCTGCCCTGAGAGTTAATCCCTGGCCACGATTAAATGTATTTTGTGTATTTGTCCAAAGAAAATAGATCGGAACAACTGCTTAGACTTCTAACCACTGCAAAAGCAGGTACTAACAAGTACTCTATAGTAAAGCGCATCGCTTTTCTTTCCATGAACAAATGAAGATTAACTGCTCAGCTCTCCTGGAATTTGCTAGAAGTAGAACGATGTCGCAGCCAAAAAATTTCACAGCTGAGTGTGGTAGAGACAAATGTAGCAGAGGCTTCAAGCAGCTCCCCCGATCATTCCTACTGAACAGTTTTGTGTTGCAGTTTTGCTTAAGGGTTTTAATTGCTGGGTCACTGCCGTTTCTGTAAACGGTGTATTTTTTTTCTAAAGAAGAAGTGTCTGATGATGTTCATGGCGGGTTTCACAACTGCACCTTCGACACCACGCTTTGAGCAATACCCCTCCATGTTTCTGACACGCGTATTTCATTTGCATTTGTTTTGAAATTAGCTTTCCCTTTTATGACAGAGTGTCTCTCTGAGCCTGTGTTCTGTAGCTAGCTTGCAAACTGAAATGGATTTATAATTGTGAATAAAAAGGAAAACTTGGAATATTTCATGTTCAGTTAGATATGCTTTTCAATTGTAGAATGCAATGAGAATGAATTGTCACGGTCAGTCGAAACCCCTTCAAAGAAAACTGAGTTCTAAGTACAGCATACCAAAAAAATCACGCTAATGCAACCACCAAACATGAATGTCGAAAAAAGAACCCACAAAAAAAAACCCAAACCAACTAAAAAACCCCTATCTATGGGTATTTCCATTCACACTCCGTGGTAAAACAGGGACGCTGGGAGGGTATCCTCCCACTGCTCCAGCAAATGCATTTAATGTGCTTACTAGAGGGGAGAAAAGGAGAGCTTCAAACACCTTGACAGCTAAATGAAACTCCAGTTAGATTCAGCGCTTTTCAGAAAGCTGTAAACAATATTCAAGCCTCTAAATGCTCTCAGGAGCTATCCCATCACTAGCACCAACTCCTTCTGATTGAAACTTTATCCCAGCAAGTGAGACTGATGATGCAGGAGGTAAGACTGAAGTCAGTTGATGCATTTCCTATCAGAAA
Organism: Gorsachius goisagi; assembly: GCA_018403395.1. Taxonomy (NCBI): domain Eukaryota; kingdom Metazoa; phylum Chordata; class Aves; order Pelecaniformes; family Ardeidae; genus Gorsachius; species Gorsachius goisagi. Next base: position 25,028 of record BOSO01014176.1, on the reverse strand, counting down.
GGTCTCCTCATGCCCCCTTATTTATCAGCAAAAAAAATTTCCACCGCCCTGACAGCCACAATATAAAGAGTCTTTTTATGGACAGAAGTATGTAGTAAGCCGAGTGTCAAAATGGCTATTCCAGCTGCAGTCTGTTAAATAAAACCCTAAACCATTCAGGAATTCAGCCCAAGTTTTAAGGAGCAGACAATGTGTTTAAGCTGTAGAACAGTGTACTTGAAGTTTGCTTTTTCTGTACAGTCCCTGTCGGTGCTAAGCTGTTATCTTAAAACAAGGTGCTGCCATTATGCACATCTTTTCTTGATCTACAGCTACGATAGGCACAAATCTGGGGTTTTTACGCTCAGGTTTTTCACAAGTGCCAGAAGAAGCTGGACTGAGACTTGTGTAAGCATCATCTGCCAAATCTTTTCAGAAAAGCTTCCCTCGCTCTGTCTGCAAAAAAACCAAAGGTGCCTGAAAGCTCCTGCGAGGTACAGAGGAGGCGGACTAGCACTGCTACTAGCCAGAGACAGCTCAAAAATTCCTTGGCTGAAAATGGGATGCCCCACAGGCTATGACAATCTTCCCTGTGTTTGAATTACAGACTCCCCGAGCCGAGTTCTTCAGAAATCTCAAGCAATTGTACTCCTGCTGCTTCCTCAAAGAGCAAAAAGAGTGGAGAAACCTGACTCCTTGGAAGGGTCCAGTCTCCAGGTCAGTGACCCTTGTTGGAGGGGAAACTCCCAACGCTCATGTCTTTAGTTCTTTATCTAGTTCTGTCTTGACATAGACGTTTTGAAATGCAGTATCCTTGGAAACTTAACATAATCAACTGGGGTTAAACATTCCGCTCTTATTTATAAGTCTATCACTGGTGGCTTCAATGTTGCATCGCTTCGCACTAGCAGAAAAACTGATCCTCGTAACTATTTAAAATAGCATAGAATGAGATTTTTAAACAGCAGTACCACATGGGGCGTACTCTCTTTTCAGGAAAATAAATGTCACTGCATGAGAAGGTCAATTTTATCTCTTTAGAATGCGCAAGGAAGATTCTGAATTTACATTTATTTTAAGCAACAAGAAGGGAAATAAGTTGTTTCATTATGACATAAACTTCCACAAAAAATACACTATTCAAGGGAAGTGATAAAATTCATGACTGCATAATATCCTGTGAGTAGTATTCTTTCTTTATAAAAAAAAAAAAAAGAAAAGGAAATAAATTATAGCGGGATGTCTCTCAGAAGAGGGTTTGACTTGACTTTTGACAGTAAGCTTTTTCCCATTAAGCTGCCTACACGCAGCAGGAGCAACGTTAACCTTGCATAAAACACACAGCCTATGGTTTTAGATGAAGCAAATGAATTAGGTTCCCACAGCCAAAAGCGTCGTCTTGACACACAGCTAAAATACCGTCAAGCTACCCATCGCAACCAAAATGTTCCTCTTGCTTTGATCCCTTCTTGCAAATCAGAGTTATCAGTTAAATGGCAATGGCCTCATCTCGCTGATGGGAGTTTCTCGTGGCACGCTGAAGAAAAGGAACTGGAAGTCTTACCCCTTTACTGGCAAAAGGAAAACAAGTGGTTAAAGTCAAGGCTAAAGTATGCCTTTAAAATGCTCCTCTGGGGCAGTTTGTAAATTGCACTCGTTCCTAATGATTTTAACCAGTTGTTCTCGACTCTCCTGGAGTAAAGGTCTCGATTTTTTCAGACTAAACCTACAGCAGCCGTTTCTCAACGCATGCCCCTCTAACTCACTGCACTTGTATGGAGTCTGCAAACTGCACGTAAGGTCTGAGCGTGAGTAATTGCAGGAGTGGCAGGCAATGTTAATTTATAGAACCGTATCTCTAAGATAAGGAGGAAAGAATATATTGTAGTTGTTGATTTAGGAACCAATTCTGCCTGGAAAAGTAAGCGGGACTAGAGAATATGCTCCCATCTTGAGGAATCGTTAAGCTTATTGCCTGATACTCACAGAATTGATTATCCCCTTAAGTGCTTGGAATCCTCCAGTGACAGGGAAGACTTGCTCTTTCGTGTCAGCAATTTTTTCAAGCTTTGGAGAGAAAACGTGTGCAAACACGTGAGTCATTTGGCAAACTAAGTTTGTCACACTGCTTTTCACGCTTAAGATGTAAACTGATGTCTAAAAACAACTCCCATCAACTCTGCAAAAAGAAGGAAAGTTTTGACTTCCCTCACACGTAACTGTGTCTTCTCTAAATGGGAGGACTTGCTACAAGCTCCTGCAGCTAAAAAAACGGTATAGCGGCTAGCCATCGTGTCAAACCACCACGCTAAAGCAGCCTTTTAGGGCCTGTACCTTGGCAGTGATTTCACAACTCTTCCCAGAATTACCTTCCCTGTTTGCTCTGCCTTCCGTTAAAAAGCCCTTCTTTTCGCTTTCTGAAGCAAAGACTCTTTTGTGTACTTCTCCATTCAAGTCGCTTCCATGGCACGAGAGTCGCTACAGCTTTCATTAGGAAGTAGCAACTCTGGAAGAGCTTTTGGTCAGCAAAGGACATGGATCCTTCTTTCTTTTTCTTATCAGAAGGCTGCTACACGCTGCTCGAACCTTGTGTATAGCTACTCTGTTAATGCAACCTGTAGCTCATCTGCTTGCCACCTTAAAGAAAGCGGTTTTGCCTGCATCCTTTCAAGCTGGCAGCTACCAGTTAACGAGGGTATTTCCTGCGGGTGGTCTTAGCAGTGGGAGTGAGACCCACCCGTTCTATTCAATGGTTGGACTCGATGATCTGAAAGGTCTTTTCCAACCCGAACGATCCTATGATTCTATTTATGTCTACGTACACACCTGAGCGTCCGCTTCCTGAGCCAGAGCAGACAATATACTGCATGATGTAAGCAAAATTAATTTCTGTATTACTTAACTGTACAAAACACCGTGACAAGGTACTGCCTTGTAATTAAAAGTGTAATGTTCTTACCTGTTCTTGCACAAAATCAAGGACGCCGACGCAGTAAACTCTAGCTCCCAGTTCTCTGGATTTCTTTGCCTGCCCAGAACAGAACAGAGGAATAAGCATTTTTTTCATTCAACAGGCAACACCAAAACTCTTCAGAATACAACATGCATTTTCACCTAGCACTCACCTCTTTCTCTGCATACAAGGGAATCTGACCATCCAGTTTGCCATCTGTCAATGCAATGATGATACTAGAAAACCTTGAGGCTCCTTGATCCTCAATTTGCATGTTGGCCTGAAAACAAAAAATATTTATCCAGCTTAAAATTACACCTGAACTTTTAACCAAGATGCATCTTCTAAGTGAATACAGCATGTGAAACAACACTCGAGCTCATCTTGAAACCCATCTCTTGTGGCAATCCTCTGCTTCCCCTTAACTCGCAGCGAACGAGGAAATCATTCATCGGCATTTTCCAGCCACCAGTGAGCCCGACTCCGAGGTGCTGGGGTCCTGAACCGAGCAACCCTCGGAAACACTCGATTCTTTCAGGACAGATACTCTCTGAGTTGCGAAGCTTGCTTCTCTTTAGATCCACCATAAGGTTTCCTTTGCTACCCACCTCCCAGATTTCAAATGCCAGGCAGTAGGTTCCAAGACATAAAAAGAATGGCTTAAAACTAAGTATTTAAAACTGAGTTTCTATTCCTAACAGCGGAAGTTTAGATCCTCAACTTACCCCTCGACTTCAGGGTGATTTTTGTCCTTCAGCAAAGTAGCAACGTATACTTTAGCTGTATGTCTCGAGAAAATATAAGCAGCTGGGAACTCCATAATTAAGATAGTCCAAAATTAAGACCATTTGTCTTGATAATGCTGATCTGTGCAGTAAACTCCCCATAAGCACGTGCTCTGGCAGGCACCGTTAAGACTCACAGCCCTACAAAGCTGTGTGTGACTATTTACCATGTAATTGGTATGCTGTCTTAGCTGTTAAATTCACGACAAAGAACCGCTCTCTACTGCAAAGGATCAAGTCAAAAAAAATTCCATATGGCAATTTTCTACGATGGCTAATCTTCTGCATGGGATTTGCATAGTATCTGGGCATTCTTGGGACCCCTCAGGAAACCAAAAAAGATTTGAGTTTAACAGACTGAGGCATGCAATCGATCCATTTATGTTAGAGGTTGTTGCTGTTGTTATCCAAAGGGTGAGAACAGAGGATATTTTGCTTGCAAGAAGATGAGTAAAACCTACCTTTTTCAATCCTTCGTGTATATATGTGTCACCTAGTGGTTTTACCTCCTCCAAATCCTTAAGACCTTTCTTGATTTTGTCTCTGCAAACAAAAAGGTAACAGACTGTTAGTGTGATCTGAAGTGAGGAAAGGGGTTAGTTTATTGATGGAAAAACTAGTCTTTGTCATGAAGGAGATCGAAATTGAGATCTGTAAAACACAGCGTTTAGCTGGGATACCACGCAGAGGCCCATTTTGCATTCACAACGGAAGTGGCACTGTGGTAACAGATATTTTAGACCTAAATAACACAATACGCCTCGGTGAGTCAAAGAGCTAGAATCAAGTAAAATGTTTCAGATGGAGCAGATACTGTAAAGAAGGGGCAAAGCCTCGGCATTAAATAGCCCAGTGAAAATTATGTTATATTAAGTCTACTTTGCTCAATTAAACCAACTTCACTTCCAGTCAGGCTGCAATTAAAAAAGAAATCCCCTAAAACAGCAGTTCTATTTCTAGATAAATCTGCCGGGTCAATATGCAGGCTTTTAATGGGTCAGGACAGAATTGCAATCATTAAAATCTTCTCCCTTAAAAAATAAGTATCGATAGGCAAATGCAGCATTTGCAAGACACCTCTTGTATCCGAGGAAAGGGACTAGGTTTAAGGATAGTATTTTAAATTTTTGGCTGTCGCTACCTTTCTGCGTGACCTCTGACGAGACATCACACTTACATAGGTCACGATTCACTTAGATTTAACAGTAGCATGAGGTTGTGCTGTGATTTCTCACGGGCCTTTAAATAAATCCATCTCTGACTGCGAGATGCTCGCTTAACTATGATGATAAGACCGGAGAAGCTGGTAGGTAAAACGAATTATTTCCAGTGAAATCTGTACGAGCAGGGAAAAAAAGGTGGTGAGTCTTAACTAAAAGAATCAAATCTGGAAGTTCCAGTGCCAGAGAAGCCCGTGGAGAGTTGTGCTAGGAAAGGACAAGTAAAAACTAAGTAGGGACACAATTTGGGCCAGAATATATAGAACACTACAACAAATAAAGGTGACAAAGAGGAAAGCAGCAGGGGTGAGGAGATGGAGGGAAAATACGTTGCACGATGCGTGAAAGTTTTTCCTTAGGGCAAACAAAATGAGAAAGAATGCATATGCCGCTCTGCCTGAATGCCACCCACTAGTCATTTGTTCCACTGATGGGCTTCCTCTATGTTTAGAAGCTCTGATCCAAAGTACAATCCATAGCCGTAATAAGCTCCCGATCGCAGGATCAACCGATACAATCGGGGAGGGGGGGAAGGAGGAAAAAAAAAAAAAAAAAAGGAGAAATGTGGCATTGAATATATGGAAGAGAACAAGTTATGTAAGAGAATACAATCTGTTTGCTCCAAATATTTTACATTCAGCATCTATAGAAACAACTTGAAACTGATTATGTATGAACGCAGATTATAAACCACATACTTGGTGCTTGCCAGAAATGAGTGGCAGCACATCACAGGCGTTAGTGTCTGCTGCCAAGAAACAAGCAGCAACTCAAGTCCCAGTTTTCTGAAACAGATTTCATTTTACAAAAATAGCTTTTGTACAATCGGTTCAGTTTTATTTATCTAAAATGTCTTGTGACCCGGTCACACAGAAATCTCTGGTGTTTCCAGGCCTCTGCCTACGAGGGGTTCCAGGAAAATCGCTGGCAGCGTGAGCTTTTTTAGCTGCATTTAATCGGTCACCATCTCTTTCCCTTGGGACAGGCCCAGCCAGATGTGAACAAGCTCCAGCCGTGCTCCGAGTTGGTCGGGTACAAGCGAGTCCTGGTCCGGACGTCACAAGGCCAATGCGGGCGCAGAACTTGGGGCCCCAGCAAAGGTGCCCCACCAGACAGCAGGAGAGGTTAGTTCAATCACGCTAAAATTCACCCCCAGCTGCTGGTTTGGAGGGTGGGCACAGCAGCTCGCGTCTGCCCCAATCGTTCTGGTAACGGGACTCTCTTTAGTGAACCAGCCATAGCGCTCTGAAGCCTTCGTTCCTGTTCTTCAGTGCTTTCAAAAATCTAATTACTGTAGTAATTTTTTTGTAGCCACAAATATCCACAGAGAAGGTCTGGTTTTAAAACTCATCTGTACTGAAATAACAGAGCCGTGACCTCAGTCTGGGTGTCTGGACGCTACCACAGTACAGTTCAGTAACGGCGATCAAGGCTGAAGGGCCGTTGGCTTCGTGGTTTAAGTCAGACAAGGGACGGAGGTGGAAAAAGCAAAACAAAATCAGCAACTTGCAGCCCGTCTGCGTTTGGGCTGAATGAGTACAAATTTGATCTCTCTTCCCCATTCAGCGTATGCGCCGCATCCTATCTCTGCTTTTTAGAAAAGGCACGTCTCATTTTTAATAGCTACCCTGTCTCTTCTCTTTTGAGCTCTGTAACTACTTCAGATTATTCTTCCAGCAGCAGCCGGCCAAACACAACCAGGGCTACCAGCTCTCCATCACTTTGCTCTGGGGGTTCTTTTTAGCTCGTCCACAAAGAGGGGCTGCAGGCGTAATGCCAGCCCGGCTGAGAACCGGATCGGTTCCGGTGGCAGCTTCAGCAGCGCCCGCTGCTCTGGTGTCTCCGGGGAACTCTGCTGTGCCCTGCCTCGGAGAGCAGGACCTTGCAGCAGCACGGACACCTCGGCTGCAGAGGGCTGGTTTGCTGTGAGGCAGGCGGTGCCAGCTCGGCCGCGAGGCATACGGGCCTGTTCGCAAACACCGCTCCCTGCACGGGCCAAAGTCTACACTGAGCTCCACTGGTCCCTCCAGGGTCTCCCCAAGGCAGGGCACTGCGGAGCTAAATTTAGAATTGAAAGCGGACCATTTAGTAAAGACAGATTACGAAGCAGCCTAGCTTTGCAAACAACTGAAAAAATCAATTAAACATAAATTAAAATGTAGCAACCTCTCCTTACCCGAGGACTCTCCACAGTTCAGGTTTACTTTCAGGTCTAAGCGTAACCGTTTGCCTTTCCCAGTTTGAATTACACCGAGGCAACTATCGCCAGTTTATAGGAGAGGTGTCTGCGCATAAGCTCTGTTGCAACCAGCTGCAAACTTTTAATGTAGGCAGATGCAATTTTCATCAGAATTTAGTATTCTCTCTTGCTTTAAATAAGTTTGAGACAATGCTAAAAGCACTGCTGTCAGCAGCCAAGTGGTCGGACCACTGACGTGGTTAAGGCATCGCCTTGTTTCCTCGCGTAGAGAGGGCGACAGGCAGCAGTCGCCGACAGCGGAAGGCAGGTAACGCTTCCTGCTCCTGCAGCAGGATGTGGAGCAACGACACATCTACAGCCCGGTTACAAAGCACAAGCCAGCTTAGTTTCTTAGAGGCGTGATGCTGTCTTTGAGACTAAGAACGCTTAACGGAAAGGGACAATCATTTGCCTTAAAAAAAATAAATGCATCTTCAACACGTACAAAGAAGGGCTTATACTTGCTAGAAAGCAAAGCAGGCTTGAGGACTGAAACTTAACAATCATTCAAATTCCTCCTTTTTTTAAGGAGAAAATGTTGTGCTTTTAGATGAGTGCTGTGGAGGTTAGGACCAGATGCAATTGTCACGCGAGACGCAGGTCGTGCTGAGTCAGCTGGGCGAGGGGCTAGCCTTGTACGAAACGTTGAGTCTCCGTTAGCATCCATGCAGTTTTGAGCGGTGGTGTTCCTAGCTCTCCTGGATGGGGGACAGTATCTTATATTTCTTTTCCATGTTGCATTCTACCTACTGAAGTACTGGAATCTGGAGTCGTTTTCCAGTGTGTTTGAGAGTATGAGCGCTGGCGGGGAAATTGCGATTCCCGGTGAGCATATATTTATCGTCGGGAATGAGGCCGTGTGCCTGCGAGGCAACATACTTCATCTCTAATAAATAAAGGCAAACAAGAGGGGTACTTCAGTTCTGCCGCTAAGAAGCAAGTACGGCAACAGGAAAACATGCCGACTTGTGAGTGAAAGCAAGGGGGGGAAAATGGTGTTCTTGAACAAGAAGAGGGATGGTTACATCCCTGACAAATACAAGTGTCATACTGGTGAAAGTAAACCCCGCACATCCGCCTCCTCAGATGCATACTTTGGAGGAGGTTCCTGCTTTCTACACCTCTCAAATACTGCAGCGGGCCCGGCACAATTATAATAATTATTCTGTTTCAAACTTTAGGCATCCTGCATGGGCTCCAGATGGAAAACAAGTAAGTGGCTGACTTTGCTGTACTTTATACACTCGGCAGAATATGCTCTCTGCAGATGGCTCTATTTTGGCAAGCTTCTTGAGCCAAAGTGTAGGGTTAGCTCATACGACTGAGGCTCAAAACGCATAAATGTCTTGCTAGATTACACGTCTGTGTGCAAGGAGAGTGCTCCACCAGACTGTGTCCAAGCACAGTACGGTGCAGTTGGTCATGTACCAAGTACTTCAGTGTCCTGTTTTTCCACCTTCATTAACATAATCTTTCTTTAGCTCCAAGGGAGATTCACCTAAGCAGAGTCAGCAAGGCTAGTCCTGGCCACGGACGCCGGTCAAGCGCTGCAGAAGTAGGTTTACAGAAACCCAGAATTCTGCTGGCCAGCACACAGTTGGCCAAAAGAGAACGCAGACAGCATCGCGCCATCTGGACGATATTCGTAAGTGTCTCCACTTTTCCAAACAACTTGCTTTTCAAAACTAGTAGCAAAACTGAGCCCACAAATGTGAATGCACAAATCTTTGTACAGTTTCCAGCTGAACCTCACAGGGGAAACGTGTATCTCTAAGATGGGATATAACCATTGTGAGAAGTCTTTTCCATCTGGGCGTTATTTTTATTCTATGTATTTATTACAGCACCGTGTGTACCGTGGTTTACAGTGACTGCTGCTTCCAGAGTTATTCACATAGCACTGTTCATAGTCACAAAATATTTGGTAAGCTGGGGGCTTTGGTACTATGGTGTGGGTTTCTTAATATCCACAGCTTTATTATGCAGTAAAACCCAGCAAGAACGTTGTGCAAACAATTAGAAGCTTAAGGCTTGCAAAACAAAAAGACTTCCCTGCTTTGAACTAGCTGCTGGGAATGAATCGTGGTTTCCTGACGTTTGTGAATCAGCGAGTAAGCAAGGGCAAAAGCAGCATGCCGGCAAGTCCAAAACGCACATAAAAAACCCCACGCCATAATACACCGCAATCACGCGCACATACACACCCAACCCCAAAACTGCGCTGTACTTAGCATCCTCATCTTCGGTTTGGAACTATGGCAGTTAGACACTAAGTCATTTTCCTCTGTCGACTTCTTTAATATTTAAAAGGACAGCTGTTTCAACTCTATCTATCCATTCTTACCTATGTACATGCAGTCACCGTTACTAAAGTCTCCTTCTTCGTTCTCCTTATAGTTCCTCCTAAACAACAAGGGTAGTAATTTCCTTTTCCCCGCCGCCCTCACAAAAGCATCAGCAAACCTTGTATTGAAGAAAAGTCCCACATAGGAGCTCACTAGAACACAAGAAGGTTCTTCCTATTTTTTAAACGAGGCTTCCGAGAAAAAAATTATACTTTCCATGGCTTAAAGTGCGCCACAGACACGCTATGAAAAAGGCACTTGTGTTTCTGTGGCGGGCTTCCAGAGATCTGCCCGAGCATTCCAAGTGGTCTGTATGCTATCAGTTTTGACTCTGTGCTTGATAAGGAATAGGCCGCTGCCGGGGATTAAGGGCCTATTGAAATGGAGAGAAAGGGTCTCATTGACTTCAGCAGTCCTCTGAACAGGCTTAAGCGTCCTCTCCTGACCCCTCTCACGCCATCTGGAAAAATGGCTGCACAGAGAGCAGATCCAGTACCCGAGCCTGGGTGGAGGGAAGCGAAAACTTGGCCATTCTCAAGTCAGACCGCTTTTAAATGCTAGAACAGGAGGGGCTTAGCACTGGGCCTTCAGACATCCTATTTCTAGGATGGCAGCGTACGTTTCTGTAGCGTGACACGTTCGTCTGTGGCCGATGACAGGTCTCGTTAAGTCTTGTACTTGCTATTATGTGTTACTTAAAAAAAAAAAAAAAAAACCACAGTAAACTAACTGACTATGGCAGACCACGTTTGGTACTGACTCTATTAAAGGGAGCAGAAAGGAAGGACTGCTTCGCTTCCACCCTGCCACAGTTCGTTACAAGGATTCTTAAACAGTCTACCCGCACGTTCAAAATCCAAAAAGGTGGTTAGCTTCTGGACAGACGGGGGAGAGAGGGAGGTCGTGATTTGAAAATACAAAATGAAATACCTACCTTAGATGAGATTATGGGAAACATTAGTTTACCATTGTATGCTTTACCTAGATGTGAAAAAATACTGAAGACTTATCGACAGACATTGCTTTATAAAACAAGAATAATTTCTCCTGCTGCACCAAGGAAGATGCAGAGTCATGCACAGACTAAGACGCTACTTGTAGTTATTCTGCAAAGCAACGGCAGAGCTCGCATCAAGAATTTATTGCCCGTCGTTCTTCTCCTTCCTCTTTTACTAGGCTATCCATTGATACAGTGACAAAATTAAATCCAGCTCTGCACAGAGGTTCACGACTGGCCGCCACTTAAAGGTATCGGTTATTGTTCGGTATCTGTTACTGTCCCTCTGATTTAATAAGAGCCCTTGGGGGTGAGGAGGGAGAGGGAGAATTAAGAAAGCAGTGCACTAACCTGTCTCCAGTTAACGGCATAATGATCTGTGCCTGGGTGGAAAACACGATAAACGACAATCTCATCTTGGGGCTTTTCAAAAACAGAAAGAGGAAAAAAAAATACATTTTAGACAAATGAAGAGATATGGTACAGATGCACAGCATTTCATTCATTTCTTCATGCTTCATTAGTATCATCTTTATCCTCCAAATTCCTAAGAACGTACTTTTGAACTACAAACCCAGAAAACGAGGAGTTAAAAGAATTTGTGCCCATCTACTCCTTAACCAGTCGCTTTGCGAATGAAGTAGCAGAATTATTATTCTTTCTTGCCTGGCTAGACTCCAGACCAAGACATGCTAAGCTTAACAGTTAAGATCTCGTGTGACTCAACTGACAGCGAACTTCATAGGCTGTGATCTACCAACACACGGAAGGTTAACTAACGCATCCTTCTATATTTCCATGGTCACTGGTGTTAAAGTAAGTCAGGGACATAGACTCAGGGTACGCTCCTGCTCGGGGTACTCCAAAGTCAGTTTCACCCTTTTTAAAGGTTGATCCTGACACAATGTAAATTTCAAGCTGCGCTTTTTGGTCATAAAATCACCAAAGTCAAAGAAACGGTGCCTCCTGACTGATTCACCTCTAAAAAAAGTAGCATGACAAACTCCTCCAGAATGAGTATGGGTTTGGTTTGGTGACGTAGAGTTGTTAAGTGTAAGATCAACTTCCATAAAAGCATCCTGGTAAATGTTGTTATAAAAAGCAATACTGTATGAACTTATTTTATTAAGCAATTCAGTCTCTCTTTGAAGAAGCCCAGCTGTCTGTTCGGAGAAGATTATGAGGAATTATATCCAACTGTCCGTGGAAAATGCTCCGGAAGCCCAAGGCAGTAGCTTTCCTGAGGTAAGCTGTAACAACATCTCTCCTACCCGCTTTTATTTTTTATACATGACAATTTCAATATATTCAGTAATTTTATAATTCACTGTATACGTGTATCAGCATTAATCACGTTCATGTTAGTAAAGACATCACACTTGTAAAGATGAATGACCACACGTTTTCAGTTCTCTTATGTAAATGATGCAACTTAAAATTACTGCCATCGTGGAAATACAAGTCCTGCACAGAACTGCGCAGACCTTGGATTTAAGATCCAGCCTTGCAGTCTGTCCATTTAAGGCTCTGAATACAAAACTCTGAGATGCTCTAAACTAAATTATCATCTAAGACACGGGATTATCAGTCATTTTAGTTGCCGCAAGCAGTTGCCAAACAAAAAACAACTGCGTGCAATCCCCATTTCTGTAATGACATCACCACCTAGTCCAAGTAACGTGGGACTTCCCCATTTGAGATGCAACTCTCTGTGCCTAATAACCTCAGTTACGATTTAGCTAGCTTGTCTTCAGGACAACCGTGTAACTGTCCTCGCCACGAGACATCCTGCTTCTGTTCCTCCACCTCAGACGCTGACGATGGAGGAGGATCGCACAAACACACCCGTTAGACCCAACAGCCCTGCCAGCCGCAGGCCCTTCAGAACCAAGATAATCAGGACGCAGCACTACGACTGCAAACATGCACGCTACGGACATGGAGATGCACCACCATGAATTAATTCTTCAGGTGAGGACCAAAGGAAACTGCTACCAATCGGTTCTTTGCCGCCTTCCCACTACCTCTTTCGATTTAGAAAGGGCAAGGTCGAATGGCTCCATGCCCCGTTCTGAAAGCGTGCCGAGGCCTGAAGGCAGCACAAAGCCTCGCCGGGCTCCAGAGGCTCTCCCGCCCCATCAGGGACACAGGCAGGGAGACGGACCCTTCGGGCTCCCGCAGGAGCCCAACAGCCCTGGCGCTCTAAAGGGTTGGTGCCACCTAAGGCTGAGTCCTCAGCAGGCGGACACCGAGCGAGATGCTCCGAGGTTGGACCATCCAGCTCTGCGCCGTAACGGATCCTCCTCCGGTGTGAACGGTCAGTGGAGTAACGCGCCAGCGCAGCAGCTTTATGTCAGATAACGCAGCCAGACCACTAGCCAACAACTGCTGCAAAAGGGAGCGTCATTTGGCTGCAGAAGATGATGAACTGAAAGATTCACGCTGCGCGAGCCGCCACCTCTCAGTGGGGGCACACCTATTTTTTGAACCGCTCCCCAAAAGGAAGTGCTGCTCTGGTATCCTCAGGGGGTTTATTCCAGAGCTTACAAAATAACTTTCAAAAGCTTGTGTCACGCACTTGCTTTACAGAAGATTTGCTTTCTACAAGGTGAATGTAAGCAATTTTTAATTATGCAAGCCTAATTATATCCCCTTACTAGCAAGCCAATTGCCCACTGCACTTCATTTTCCTTAGCAAAAACTACCGTCATATCTATGTCTGTGTTTTTGGGGAGCTTCCTTTGTTTTATTGTGGATGGGGTTTTTTTTTAAAGCAAAATGCTTCACCCCAGGAATCCTGGGCTGCTGGTACAAAATACCGTTAGCCAGTATTTACAGCAGCCATTTCTGTGGCAGCGACGCTTGCCAGGCAACGCTGCGAGTCGGTGACAAAGTTGATTACATAGATGTACAACAAACACACTGCTAACACGGCATATGCTTCCTGTACGCTTCGGCTTGACAGACACTTCCTTCCTTCTGACACGCACCGTATATTTCCTATGTATAGACAGGTACTCAGGTGGCCGCCTTTCTGCAGGTCCCTAAACGCTATATGCAACAGGTACTCCACTACCAAGGAGGCGTGTGGCTTATGGAAAAAAAGTTTTAAAAGTCATCAAATTACATCTGAGAGTAATTGCAGACATTAAGCGTTTCAAGATGCTTATTGCTGCCTTCTCACTGAGCTCCGCACTTAAGAGATAAAAGTTTCAAATATTTTCCAGCCACTCGGGCGCTAGAAGCCAAACTCTTTCATGTGTTTGTGAGCACGATCTAGTGAGCTTACAAAAAGCATGGGGCTTTTTTTTTTTTCCCCCCAACACCTCCCAGAATTATAGCTGTCAGAAGGAGCAACACGCACCTCACAAATCTTTCCGTCAGCTGATTTACAAAATCAAATATTTCATGCCAGTTCTTTGCTACGCTCCCGGATCTGGAAAGAAAACAAAAGCACGTTAGCAGGCCTTGCGTGAGGCAAGGCAGGGTGACAGCCTCAGGGAGGGACCGGGCGGCGCGGGACCGGCCCCTTTACTGATTATTTCACCCGCTCGCCTCTGATTTTTGTCAGGATTTATCGCGATCTGCACGCGTTAAACAGCACCCGCGGGGCGAAACACGCGAGCGGCGCGGCCCCTGCTCCTCCCGCCGCCCCCGCGGGCGCGATGATCGCGATACCCGGCGCTCAAACTTCCCCACAAAAACACGGCTGGGCGCGGGGGAGGGGCTCGGGAATGCCCACCCGGCCGCTTTCGGGCACAAAACGCGCCGAGCCGCGAGCGGGGAAGGGGGGGGGGTGGGAATCAAACCCACCCGGATCCCCCCGCGCCGCCAGGCCACGGCGCAGCCCGAAACTTTCCCCGCTCGGAGGCGGCCGCCACGCCGAGAACGCCGCGGAGCCGCCGGCTGCCCCTGCGCGGCGGCGGCGGCCGTGGGGCCCGGGGCGGCGGTTGGGCCCGGGGCGGCGGTTGGCCCCTAACGGCCGTTAGCCCCTAACGGCCGCCCCGGCGCGCGCGGCCCCCTCAGCCCCGCGGCGGCTCCCACAGGCGCGCGCGGCCGAACAAAAGCCGCGGCCGGCGCGAGGCGCCCCCCCCCCCCCGCTCCGTTCCTCCCCGCCGCCCCCCCCTCACTTGTCCAGCACGAAGTAGAGGTCGAAGGCGCCGCGGCACGACGGCTCCTCCAGCGCCGGGGCGGCGGGCGGCAGCAGCAGCAGCAGCGGCAGCAGAAGCGGCAGCGGAGCCGGGCGGCGCGGGGCGAGGCGCCCCCGGGGCTCGGGCCCCGCCATGGGGCCTCGGGAGGCGGCAGCGGCGGCGGTGAGGGGACGCGGGGGCCCGGCGCTGCCGTCCGAGCGCTCAGCGGGCGCGGGCGGTGCTGGAGTGGCCGCCCCTCGCCCGCCGCCGCGGCTCGCCCGGCCCGGCCCGGCCCGCCCCGCCCGTCAGCGGCGCTGCCTGAGGCGGGGGCCGGGGCCGGGCGGGCTCGGCGCGCCCCTCTGCGCCTGTGTGGCGCGGCCCGCCCCCCGCGACCGCCCGGCGGCGGCGCCGGCCACCGCGACCTCGGCAATGGCGACCCCGCGGCGGCCCCCAGCCGCCCCGCTCCCCCCCGCCCCCCCGCCGCAGGCGCCTCCCCGGCAGGCGGCGGCCCCGCCGCTGACCCCGCGTCCGCCCCCCCCGGCGGCCCGGCCCGGCGGGAGCGGGGGGGCTGCGGGCCGGGGGGAGCCGAGGAGAGGCCGCCCCGGGTGCGGAGGGGCGCCGTGCCGAGCCGAGCCGTGCCCAGCCGGCCCACGGGGCGCGGAGTGCTGCGGCTGGGTGAAGCCCCCCCCCACGGGCAGCGGTCACCGGGGGAGCGGGAGCGTCCCCTGCCCGGCCGGGTTTGTGCAAAGTTTGGAAGCCCACGGGAGCTGGCAAAACCGGTTGCGACACGGCAGGAGTGTGCGGCTGCAGGCAAACAACAGAAACGCGTTCTGACAACAAAACCCGCGGCTCGCTGGGCTTCTCCTGCTTCGGGAGGGCAGGCAGCTTTTTGGGGTGCTTTTCTTTTTAATCTTGGGATTCTTTGCCAGGAGTGCTGAATGTTGAACATCTGCCTAAATGGGCAGGCGGCTAAAAGCTGCTGCAGCCCGTGTTGCAGCCGTACATGTTGGCCATTTTCTCTCCGTTAGAAACAGGCTACAACAGATCCAAACTGTTGCTCTGGGACTGCGCACGTGGTAACCACCAAAATGTACTGATTTACAAAAGGCTTTGCAAAACTAAATATAGAGCAGACATTTGGTTTCAAGCATAAGCTGGATCCTTCGCAGCGAACATGAGGCACTGTGGAAAGCGTCACGTTATTCTGCGCGGGTATTATCTTTTGGATTTTTCTGTCTCTGCTGGTTTGGGCAGGGGTAGAATCCATTTTCTGCACAGTAGCTGGCACGGGGCTAC